>QZCP01000140.1:4188-139594 GCA_003956705.1 Brevipalpus yothersi
GATGATTATAAAAGGTAGCTGAATGATGGCATTAGAGAAAACTTTGCTTTCCTTCTTATTTCTCTCAATTAGGCTTTTCAAAGCAATGTGCTGAAGAAGCAAATCTCTTAACTGTTCCTTCTTGGCACTTATTCGTTCCAACCGTTGCTTTTTCTCTGTCTCTAGTTCTACCAGCTCTTGGGCAGCATTAGTTGGTAGGCCAATCCACCTAATCTCCTTCTTCTCTTTGGAGATTATATTCATTGCCATTAGCACATTCAGTGCATCATATACCCGACGCCGTATGTTTTTCTGATCAAACGGCTCCTGATCTCCACCATGGAATCCTCCATGGAAAGCAGCTCTACTTGCAATAGGATCCGCAGAAAATTCAGCAACAAGCTCATCAGCAACTTCGTTGTAAGTCGTGTTGCCTTTTCGCTTCACTTTTTCACAGACCTGAAGAAAGATGGGTGAGGGGAGAGATAACGAGGAAAAGAGAAAATAGAAGAATGAGGAATGAAAATATTGGTTTTTGAATCTGTAAATGAGGAAATGGTAATCCATCAAGATGATTTTAAGGAATATAATTAAGGAGAGTTGGAAGGGCAAGAATCAAGACAAAAAAGTCAGATGAAATGTAATCAATGTGAAATGTGAAATGTGAATATGGCATGGATGGAGGATAAAGAGGAGAGGAAACTGGAGCCTGTTAGCCAGTAAGCATTGTTGAATGACTCATTGGTTGTCCATAAAGGAAAGTCGATGTTTGATCAAGGACAAGAGAAGGTAAACAAATGGAAATGGAAAAAATAAGAAAATAAGAAAAAGTGAAGAATAATGGCGGCTAGTTTACCTTCATTGAAAAGTGTCTCAGTCCTTTGCCACTTTTTGCATCTTGTTTTCGCCTTTTCAGAGGCGGCTGACCATTATCATTCTCTATCTCAGGACAGTATCGTCCAGCTTTCCCTTCCATGGCCAAAGCTGCTAGAGCAGAAGCATCACTGTTTACACCGTCAGGAACAACCCTCTGAGCGGCTATTAAATCACCACTGATCACTGTATCCGTTGTATGAGAGGCTTTGGTTTTCAGAATAGAGGGACCTGCATTGGTGTTGCTCACACTAGGTCCAAGAAGACTTTGACTGACTCTGTTAGCAGCCATAAAAGGCGATCCGATTTTGCCTCACAAATCAGCAGATATAGTGGCACCAAGGTATTATGTTAGGATTAGGTCACCGATCAGGTACAAGTGTGATGGCTAGCCGCAAGTGATTACTGGCCACGAGCTGGTGGTGGGGATTGAGGATTGAGGCGAGGTGACGACTGCGAAGCAAGATGAGCAGAGTTCCACTGGCCCTTGTGGATATAATGATCAAGTAAAATAGATTATTGGGCTTCAATCAGCTCTCTAAAGGAGATACTAACAAACACAAATAAGAATAAAGCTGGGGGAGGAATATGAGTGTACAGAATGAAAATATTCACAGGGAGAGTGAGATGAGGGGAGAAGATAGACACCAGAGCGAGCGAAGGAAGAGAAAGAGGTGGAGGATGAAGCGAAGCCCGCTGAATCAATCCAATCAAACGGGCCCAAAGGATAATCAAATCACTAGTGTTTAATTGAGGTAGATGAGGCTATTGGTAAAAGAAATAAGTGAAAAGTGGGCTAGAAAACAGAGAACAGGCCAGTCCGATGATCATACAGACAGGTATGAATGTATGTGTGTGTACAAAGTGAATGTTGACAGAGCTTCAAGCGTATGAGCGCTTCAAGTGTAAACGCGCCCTGCTGTAGTGTGGACAAAGAAGAACGATTTGAACGCTCTCGCACACCGATAAGGACTCGTCCACTATCCTCTCCAATCTCCCCAATTCACTGCACACCACAAATCCCAATCCTTCACCACACTTTTATCACCACTTCTGATGGACACTTTTACACAATCCATCAACACATTTTCACAATTAATCAATTAATCGTGACCGGTTCATTTGCAAATCCTTCGAGAACGGATCCTGATACCGCGCAAATATCTTGATCTTCAAACTTTATGATCAGCTGTTTTNCCATGCATGCGCACAGTATTCGAAGCGCCAGATTCGGATTTTTTTTTTTCATCTCCTCTCTTCTGGACATTCCAGACTGGACCAATCAAATGGGACTTCCCCAAACGAATGATATTCAGAGAATGTCTCTGATGATATGGCACAAGACTAATGCCATGTGGTCTATCAACTTCTCTCTCCCCATGCAATATCACCACTAATAACACCCTCCCCATGATCCCCCATGATCCTCACCCACCTCCTCCTTCCCTTATCTAACTATTAGCACACATTTTAAACAATCGAGATTCTTTCTTCTATCAGTTTTTCATGTATTTCGTGAAGCAATTTCCTTCTTTCTTTCACTCATTTCTCATCTTCAATTTTTGCTTCTCGTTCTCTCAATAAAGCCTCAATTTATTTTCTGATTCCGTTGAAAAGTTCTTCATTCTCATCTTGAGTCTACCATCAGGTATGTATTGATCAAATTATTCAATTTTCCTTGCACCTGATTTTCCAAGAACATTTTTTTATTCTCAAAAAACAGGACAAGACTAATGTGAAAAGCACACTGTAACATTCTCGCTTGGATAATATTCATATATCTTCAAAAACATTTTTCACAAATTTGTCCTAGGATTCAAGCCCAATATCAGCTGTTCATATTCGCTCCATGACATTCATTGTCAAATGTCCATACAAATGAATAATTATCTGCGCTTTCATCACACCTGGAACTCCGACAGCTATTTTTTGCTTCATCTCTTGGTTCTAAATGATTCCAATTCAATCAATGAGAGAAACAGAAAAAGGGCTCGGGAAAGAAGATAAATCATGAGCTTGGAAACTCTTCTGTGAGATGAAGGGCCACAAAATCCAACTAAAAGTATCCTCAATTGTTACCTTCATCCAAGTAGTTAGTTTTTTTACCAATATGACATTTTCTTGGCCGCATTATAGTGAAATTCAAAAAATCTCTTGTTACGATTAAATAGCTTATGGATGGTAAGGGTTCAGATAATTTTGAGGTTACAGCTATCCTGATTTCATTATTTGGAAGAGATATTCTTAATTTTCTACAAATGCTGCGATTCCTTTTCCGATTCCATAGCATTATCTACAGCATTATTCGACTTAATTGTAGAAGACAAAAGTCCTCAATCAGATATCTATACCTATTTCATTGGATAATGACTGATGTTGAAATATCTAAAATCTTTGTCGTTAAGTTTCCTTTTAGTAGAGTATGATTGATGTGATGGATAAAACTCCACATCACACGAGGAGAATTAAGACGCATCTCTCCTATGAATGCTCCATTGTTTCCGAGACTAGCTTCTGCCTCGTGCTGGATGAAATGACGACTATTCGTGTGCATCAAGGATCAGACTGAGCTCTTTTCTTCCCTGAAATAAGCAGTTGAGTTTTTCGTTATCATTATTACTGAACAAAGTTCAAGCTGCTGTATCTAGTATGGACAATTTTCTTTCCGGTTTATCAGTGGTTTATCTGTGACTGCTTAGCCCACTTGTGAACAGTGACGATAAGAACATATGGTAAATAATTCCTTACTCAGCGCTTTAGAAGCTCGCATAATTGCTGATTCGGCTCATTTATGGTTTCGATTGTTTTTAGCTTATCAAAATTTCAATGCCACATTGATGATTTCGTCAGTCATCCAGAGTTTTCTTTAATATCTTACTCCAAATTCAAATTGACGACTACGTTCAGGAGAGAAACATGCGAATCTTGTTATCATTTTGTGTAATTTTTGGTGAGTTTTTATTGATATCATGAGCAAATTATTCTCACAAATGCGTTCAAAAAACATGTTCATTCATTTTTTTTGTACATATTTTCGTTAGTTCTTTCCACAGCTAAGGTAAGCTGTCAACAATGCGCTTATTGCCGACCTACTGGTGATTGTATGAGTTTATCAATGGTTTGTGATGGTCGAATAGACTGCCCGGACGGTTCTGACGAGTATGATTGCCACCATGTATGCCATTATCCAGAGTACTTCCGATGTCCCGAAAATGGATTGTGTATGGACTCCTATCATGTTTGTGATGGAATATGGGACTGCCCAAACGGTGAAGACGAGAGTCCTTACCAATGTAGCTTCCTAGGTCTAAAGAGGCGAAAATGAATTTTCAATCGAATCGACTTCAGAATCTCTCGAATTTCTCTTACTATATTCAGATAAGTTCAGGCATCCCTCCTTCCAGTCCTTATAGATTACCTTGTCTCGCCTAAATTATGCTGAGAATTGTTGCTAAAATTGAAAAGATTTCGAATTTTTCTGGTTTTCTGGTTTATTCATCGACAAGATCTGTAATTTTTCCCGGTAGCACTTGCTAGTGCCTATTCAGATTAAATTGGGACAATAAAATTCATCATTGAAGGTTGGCTTTGAAATTTGAATGAAAGTGCAATGGGTGCAAGAATTTTACAGTTTTGTTTCAATCAAAGCTTGATAGATCAATGATCAGAACCTTGATCCACGCTATGCTTTTTCGAAACTATGGTATCTGCAAAATAATCTCATGACCATCTTATCTAGTCAAACGTTTTCATAAACAAGTTTGAGTTGGAAAACTTCACTTTTCTCCCAGCCAATAGTTATCCCTTGACTTTCATCGAATGTGGCAGAATGCATTCTGATGCTAGATGATAGGTCCCGCATGATCATTGTTCCAAGGGATAGAATCATTGGAGGGAAATAATTCTGAAAATAAAAGAGCTGATCGAGGAGAAGAAAAACCTATGGACAATCAACATTGGTTGTGAAAAAAGAGGAGAGCCTAGTTGTTTGAAGATCAACAACATTCGATTTCAATTCATTCTCTGATTTCTAATTCGATTGCGAGTGGTCACAATACTCTAATTGAGTCTTAATTCAATTTGAAAAATGATGGAATCTTTTACCAGGCTTTTGTTACTGTTTCTCTCGTTTCGCTCTTGTTTCTTTTTGCTTCTCTGTTTTCTCACTTACGACTTAGCCAAGCCACGTTTCGATGCCTTTTCATCTACAATTTTCTACTCTCTTTTGAACTAGTAGATATCTTCGATGAATGAGAATAGGAACGGGGTGAAATCTCAGCCATGATACTTTCCATCAACTGTCAAATAATCATATAATCATTTAATTCTGTCTTTCGATGCAAAATATGAGGCCATTCTACAGTTATACCTCGTACTGATAGAGCCATAGATTTCTGTATTTAATTTTTATCTATTTTCAGGGAAAAAGCCTTTGATATAAGAGGCAGAAAAAAAGAAGCACATAACAATGGTTAGAAGATGGTAACAATTGGAAGGATGGAACATTGCTTCCTTCGAACGCGTTCTCTCCTGACCACTGAACTTGTTCCTTAAGCTCCTCGGGCTTTGTTGATATTTTAGATTGAACAGTGAAGAGGAATGGAGAGTAGACACCAAAAGTAAGCGAAAAAGGAAGAAAGGAAGAAAGAAAGAAAGGAAGAGAGAGAGAGAGAGAGAGAGAGAGAGAGAGAGAGAGAGAGAGCGAAGTCCACACTTGCCAGCGGAAAAGATGCTACAAACTGTGAGGAGTGATGAGGAAAGTGAAAGTTAGCTCAGCTATAGGTTCCTCATCCACATCCCCATCACTTCTCCCCTCCTTTCCTCTGGCTTACTGGTATAGGCGGATAATTGAATTATATCGCAGGTCCCTTGGCTTCTCCACCAGACTAGCCTGATCCTTGCTCTCCGCTCGTACAACCAGCATGCAGGCCCTCATCAATGGGATTTTCATTCATCTTCTTGATTGAACTGAATCATCTTTTGGCCATTCGCATCTCTCTCTCTCTCTCTCTCTCTTTCTTTCTTTCTTTCTCTCTCTCTTACCACATTTCTTGCCTCCGAGAAGAGGATTCTTATGAATGCTCATTCTCGCTCTCATGACGTTTAACTGGATTACAAGTTAGCAGCTTTCAACTGGCTGGACATCAAATCAGTCAACAAAATATCATGAATCATCTGAACGATAAAATTGATAGCTGCTTATCAGTACATTTTTATACACCATCACTTGATTTACTAGATCATTTGGATTAGCTGATCAAGAGGGCTAATCATGAACACATATTCATGATTTTGATTTTGACTTCCTAGAGGAAGTTTCAAGATGATTCTTCGGAAGAAAAAACTTCCCATCAATAATTCCAAAGAAATCAGGGAGGATGCCTCCTCCTATTCCCCGTCCATCTTGTATTTATAGGCTGAGATGATGAGTATTTCACTAGCAGTAAGAAAGGACAAAATTTTTGAGATTTCCAAAGGTTCTATTGTAAGCTGGGTGGATAAATTGATCTAGAAGCTCCAACTGCAGACCGATCGATTTCAAATTGTTCACAATTGGATTACAATTGATAATGCTGACAATTTTCTCCTATTTTCTATCTCCGATTGTTTCATTTGCTGTTCTCTTGGATCGCTTCCATTCCCATATGCTCGATGGTACTGATCGTATTTTGGAAGCGAAATATGTCAACTCTTTTTGTGAATCAATTTATCAAACTCTTCGTAAGAACATCTAACAATAAGCCCAGAATGTGGTAAAGATGAAGAGGGAAAAGAAATGGAAAAAATCCACAAAGCTCAATCCCATGTCATCCATGATATCATTGACTGGGTATCATGCACTCAACTGAGCTCTTGTTCAGGCGCAATTGGCCGTAAGTTTTACAGAGTGAAGATCAAGACAACCTCTAGAGCTCTCCTTCTAACTGGTGATGATTTCCCTGTGGTTTTATTCCACCATATTTCAAGACTCATGTCATTTTTGAGCAAATATTAAGGCGAGAATAGAAGGAAAAAAATATCAGCAAAATTATGAAGCTGATTCCTAGGTGATAATTTCCGTCGAAAAACGGTAAAACCTCATTTTATAGAATTCCTCGCTTGTAAAAGCTCTATTTAGATTTTTAATCAAACTGACATTATATTCTTTAACCAACCAGATGAAACATATCATGTTGGTTTTCCGAGAATAATGTCAAGAACTTGTATCTCAAGATTAGATATTACTTTCTTTATTAATCCAGAATCGATGATTTTTATTGTACATGATGATTCGAATAGTGGATAAAGTAGTAATCAAAGAGGTGACTCTCCAGGTTTGGAAACTATCCTTATCGGATGAAAAATTTTTCACTAAATTGTTGACGAAATCAGACATCTATATAATATCGAGCACCGAATATTCTAGGCTCTTGCGATCATGCTGTTTCGATCACGTGTAGCGACAGCAAGACTCAAGAAAACTCCAATGAGCTCACAAGTTTAGGAGGATATTTCATCTCTTCGATCCTCACTAATATTATTCCAAGATTTTTCCCGCTTGGAAGAAGCTTGGAAGGAGCTTGATTTTGTCGAAAGTCTATATTTGATGGTCAAATTGAGGTGGAAATCATCAGTCAGATCACGCACGAGAAAGCTACTCAAAGCTATTTCACCAACTTCACAGAAAGACTGCGATGAAATGATAATCTTTGGCATAGTCACAATTTTTTCACTCTGGTCAGATTTGATTGTTAAAGATCGTTCTTATTGATTTTCATAGACAAACTCTAATTCATTGAGATGTTCTAGATTCCACACTCACGAATATTTGTTTCCACCTTTCAGAGCTATTCACTTAAAATATCTGCGAGGATATGTTGGGCTTCATATCACTAGAGTTGATTGCAGGAGAGTAGCCAGGATGATGACTTGTGTGAGGAAGATGATGGGATCCAGGATGACCACTCATCAAGAATCCACTAGCTGCTAGACAGGATGACCCAATGACCGAACCGGCTGAGTGCATGGCCATCAAAGCTGCTTTTGCGGTATGAGAATTAAGATGATTATTGTTCAGATGATGGGGACTCGACATGGTGGATAAGCTTGTATTTGGCATAGTCCACTTTGGTGATGTGGGTATGGATGAGATATTACATGAGACAGACGATTGTGATAGACCATGAGGAGAATTAATATTTTTACCAATTCCTAGTAAAGATAAGGACAAACGCAATGATCAATGAATTGACTTCGTTTGAATGAGCTAAAAAATCGATATCAGCAGAAACAATTCTGAAAAAATTCTAGTCAATATAATGGGAAATATGTGAGAGAGCAAGTCGAAGGGCAAAGAGAAGAATGAGACTATATCGTTCATCATGAATATTTAATTTACAGCATCTACCACTTAATGACTACATAGCAATTTTTTCCCTCATGATGATACCTATTATTCCCACATCCTATCTGCGTCCCATAGTTTGAGAGCTTGTAAAAATAAGATGAAGGGAAAGATGGAAGACAATTGGTAAGGAGGAACCATTCGTATGCTGTATGAGTTGGACCCACATTGTCAGTGGTTCAATAATGGAGCAATAGAGATGCTTGACGACCGAATGGAAGGAGAAAAATGATCGAATTAGCGGCAAAATGATTGGAAAGATCTTGTTTGCTAGATGTATCCGATGAAATAGTGACACAATCGCTACTCTCCATCACTAGATAACTGCCATACATTCCAACTTTATCTCTCTCTCTCTCTCTCTCTCTCTCTCTCTCTCTCTCTCTCTCTCTCTCTCTCTCTCTCTCCATCTGCAATGAGAACGTTGAATAAGGATGACATTCGAATAGAAGCGAAGAAAATGTTAGTGGACCATTAGAATCAAGGCAGACCAGGGAAAGGGATCGCTTGCAGGCTGGAGCTGTTTGCCAGCATCTTTTCTTCTTCTTCTTCCCCACATTCTTTTCCTCCTATTTCTCCTCATCTCTCCGCTTATTCTTCCCCATCGTAGATTGAACATCAGGTTCTGATGGATATTTCATTCTATAAATGGTGCTTCTTAAACATGCCACCATTTATTTCCATTAATGTCCGCCAAGCTCGTGAGATACTGACTTAAGGCTCGATCTCTCCTCCAGGCTGCTACTCACTGACATCCTTCTCTGAATATATCTCTTAGACTTGCTATTTTGCTTATTCTTTCTCACTGATCTTAATGATTATTGTCTTCTTCTAACCAAACTAAGCCCTAAGACCATGCATACAATGAAGCAGTTTCAAAAGAAGAATACTTAATCAGTTATGATGAGGAGGAAAAAGAACTTTCTTCAATTCTCTCTCTCTCTCTCTCTCTCTCTCTCTCTCTCTCACTCACTCACTTTCTTGTTCAACCCAAACAATCATTTTTTGTTAGGCTATTCCATTTTCCCTCAGTTTCATGATCGATTCTATAATTCATTCATCTTCTCACCCATTTTTCTTTCTCTTCCACCCAGTTGGCTCCTATCATCATTCGAAACGATTATCTGTTTCCGCCTTTGCTCTAACAGAATTTCACCTAGATGGTTGACTTTTTGCCAATTTTACCATTTCTCATCCAGATAAGAGCCAATCTTCGATTCTCCACTGTCTCATGAATGGCTAAGTAATCGAATAGAGAAGAAGATGAATAAATCGTCTCAATTTCTCACTGGTGTGGCCTGAGGCCAAGAGACCCTGTGGATCGAGTTTGCGATGATAGTTCAAATAGAGCGAGGAAATATCAATGATAATTGAACGAGATGATCCCAATTTATTCGAGTATTCTTCAATAAACAATTATGTTAAAGGCTACCAGGTGATGCCAGAAATTCTGATCTCTATTTCAAAATTATCTCTCTCTCTCTTCCTCTTTGGTGAGCCTCAACAGGCATGTCATATCACGCTCACTTGAATTTTGATCATCCATAGTATGAACAAAACATTGGAAGAGAATTGGCAAGCATTCTAGCTTTTTCATATCGAATAATTCATGAATCTCGAGAGAAGCGTGAAAAAGAATCACAGTCAATGCAGGCTGGTGGGCATACTGAAACGATTGTAAGAGAATGCTGTAGATAAAACTTTGAGCGAATCTTCCATGCATTTCTAGAGGCTGGAAGAAAGGAAATATTATTCGGTTTGTGATGCTCACACGTGGAGGCTATGAGTTTTCGAATGTTCATGAGGCAGTTGAGGGAAGGAGGAAGGAAAGAGGAAGACTCCTCTGTATAGGGCCTAGCTCATGATGAAAGGTCTGTTTTCAATTAAAGTAAGTAATTCACTTGACGGGCTCGCCAATTGAAAACCGATGATCATTTTCTATGTAGACATTGGAGAAGCTGAATCCAAGTAAAATTGTGTGATCAAAGCTTATGCAATATTCCCCACTCTGATAACCACTAAAATCTTCTGCATGAAACTGACAAATCCATTATCATATTGAAATAGTGCTTGTTGACACCGAAGCACTCCAGAGTAGCGCATTTTATGAGAATTTGAAGTGCTCTATTCAATTATTCTTATCACTTCTCTACCATCATCTTGCCACTTCGGACTCTTATCCTGATTCAATTGATCGGCTAGCATACATATAATCGATTTTAATCAGAACAAAATTGATCATCACAATTTTGCTCTTTTCCTTTCATGCAGGAGATTTGAGAGATTCTCAAATTCTGCTCAGTTTTCAGAGTACGGTTTGGTTTGTCCTTATTCCTCACAAAATGATTATGAACGAAGTTCGATCAACTTACCATTCATAAGTTTGCCATTATCGTTGACCAATGGATGAAGTTTATTTTGATGAATATCTTTGGATGGAGAATCGGATATCGAACCATTCGATCCTCCATGGTTTATTTGACTATCTCCAAGTGTGTTTGTATTACTAGTTTTTGTGCTACTAGAACTAGTGTTTAGAGAATTACTAGTATTGTTTGTGTTCGAAGGGCAACTTGTATCTGAATTGGGTGAAACAGGATTGGATGTGGAATTGCTATTCAAAGGTGTTGTGGCTCCATTCACTCCACCATTATGGACTGAATTCACGTTACTGTTCCCCTGATTACCTGTTTGATTGGAACCGGGCGATTTCTGAGTGTTTAAGCGTTCTTGTTTTCGAAATTTAGCCCTCCTATTCTGGAACCATACCTAAATATGGATGAAAAATTGAAGCTAAAAATGAATACTGTGTTTATACTCGGTTTTCTTCATTCAGTTGAGTTTGCAACATTCATGTTTTCTATAAAAGAGCATGCTATGGATATTGGGTATGCTGGAAATGTTGGAAATCAGAGAGCATGTTCCTGAAACAAGATAGAGCTTTCATGTGTGTTTACTATATCATCTTCTATTTGGCTGTATAATGAGGCTTATGGTGAATGATATTGAACTGGATGGGCAGGAAATAAGTAATGATTGAGAGAGAAGTTTTTTTGGTACTTGAATTGACAAGAAATATTCTGAGCATAAAATTTGAATAACACACAGTTGTGAATACTAATTTGTCTAGTCTTCCAGCTTTCAGAACACTGTGATGTTATATGCATGAAAACACGGTTAATATCATGAATTTCAATTGGGATGTCTGCCAATTGAAAACTCGAATTTGAATATTTAACCATGAATATGATTAGATACAGAGGGTTAGTTATGTGAATTGCGTTAGAGGGCTTTGATTAAGAAAGGAATAGAGAGAGAACCAAATTCTGTCGGAATATAGTTCATCCAAGTTTTTGCTCTGATAGAGAATGATAGAGTTGCGGCTGCATGTCAAAGGGATGATGAATGTTCTCATCGAGAAAATGTAGCCTTCCAGTTTGATAATTCTGATCTCCTCTACAAATCTTTGTTCAGATTGCGATGATGGTTCAGAGTGCTTGGGAGCCCTCGCTTCTTAGGGAGGGATCGATGAAGTGAGAGAGCTAATGATGAAGTATTTGGAAGCTACCTGTTCATGTTCATAATTGCTTCCTCAAAAGATGTTAGAATTAATTGAAACGTTGAGATATATCTTGGGCTAATAAAATTTTACCTGTTTTACATCTCGAATCTGAGTAAAAATTTTGCGGGTGTAATGAGAGGATTTTCAAGGGGAAATATTGTGAAAACTACAACGTAAGCAAATTAGCTATGTTAGTCATTGATCATAGGTCTAAACTAAATATAGTTTGCAGTGAATGACCACTAGAACATGCTAATTTTCACACTAGGTTCATTTGATTAGGGGATTAATTAAATCAAAAAACGTTCAATTGAACATGTTGATTGTTCTTTGATTTGGTATCGTATCAACCATCGAAAAGACACAAACAAAAACTTGAAGATGAGTACAAGTTTCAGTAGAAAGAAACATTACCATGAACAAGGTTATTTATCAGTGAATATAGAATTGAATCATTCATGAGGTAATTGAATTTAGATAATCGAATGAAGAAAATCACTGAGAAGAGGAACCAGAGGCGTTAGGGCTGAGTTTGAAGAATTTTTGTTGCTCTAGAGAGGAGAATGAGTAAGAAATGGATCGAGAGTTATCTGAATAACCAGAATTTTGAAAAGACATACATTGATGAACACAAGAAGTTGAGGTTGAGGTGGGAAGAAAAGAAAGATGAAGAGGGTAGAGAAGGTCTCGTATACTAAGCTGAAAACTCAATTAAGTGAGCCTCCTTAATTCAGTTATGAGTGATAACTCACTTTAACATGATTTAAAGGGTGCCAATTTTGAGAGCAAAGACTCTATTGACAAGCTTGATCGAATATATTTCACGTTCTCATCATCAACTGATTATTCTTACCATTATTCACTTAGTGAACAATCAGACGTGCTCCCCAAATAATTGCAACTTGTTGCCCCTTTAATGCCACTTCACTGCTGAAATAAGCCATCCATTGTTTCTCATACCTTGAGCGTCATCATGTCCCCCTTTTTTCACCTCTCCTTCTTCAATTCATTTCTAATTATTGGCTATCATGTACAATAGCTATAGAAATTTTCATCTGATATCTCACAAAGAGGTCAGTCTGCTCAAATTATGATCGAAAAACATCCATTAAGGAAGAATCGTGTCTATTCGGAGGGACCATGAAGAGTCGTCATCAGTTTTGATGAAGGCTATAAACAGTGAAATAAATGGTGAACAATCCTCCACTTTTTCATGATCATCATCCTGAAAATTAGAGATGCGAATCTCTCCTTCTTTTGGCTTCCTCAATCCAATCATCCTTCCCATCTTCAGTTTTCCTGTCTATTCATCCCTGCTACCCACAATTGATTCCGCTTTGTTTCACAGCTCCTTCCATATTTTTCTTTGTTGATCCATGCCTCTTTTCCTCCACTCATTAAAGCATCCATTTTTCATCACCCGCAAGGCATATTGCTGCTTATCATCAGTTATTCTTGTCATTTTGTCTTTTATTTCGCTGCAATTTTATACCAATGAAAGCATCAAAATTTCTTTTCTTTCAACTCTTCAAACTTTCAATATTGTTTTGGAACAAATCTCGTTCGACATAAACACTCAATCAATTGATAGTCCAGCAACCTCATTCTGATAACTAGGTCTGAGTGACTAGTTCACTGTTCATTCTTGTCCTTCGATCGACAATATTTATCTTTCTCTTTCTCTCTCTCTCTCTCTCTCTCTCTCTCTCTCTCTCTCTCTCTCTCTCTCTCTCTCTCTCTCTCTACCCATACCATCCGGATGATCAAGGATATCTCAGTGAGCCATATAAAGATTAGCTACAAGCTGGAGACAAACACTAGGAAGAGAGAGAGAGAGAGAGAGGGGGAGGTGGCATATGCTTTAATTTAATTGTACTTGGTGGCAAAGTGAAGGGATCACTTGTTAGAGGAGTAAGCTGGTACTAGATTTGCTAAGCCACTGGTCTCGCAGACAGAAGTGTCTAAGGAGAGGGGAACCAGGAAAGCGGCAAATAGGCCAGAGGCAGAAGTGGCCAAACCTTGTTGGTCGGACAAGCCTCTCACTCTTCAAAATATTCAAAGCTGATCTATACTTTGCTGATCCTGCTGGGGAGAACATTCCAGATCAGAGGCACATTTGCATATGAACCCTGAATATCATGAACTAATCACAATAATCTTTTTCACTACTGTGTTTGAGTCGATTTGGCCTCTACATATTTCATCAATACCACCAACGCCTTGAAACCACCCAGAAATTTTGAATAATAATCAACTATTTATCTTGCTTTTTTAGTGTAGTTTTCGAAGTGAGAAATAAGAAATGTGATCAATCGAAGCTTTTTCCCCTATCAAGAAATCGCTACCACTACTACGAATGTTAACTTTTCGCAAAAATGACTATCAGAACCATCGAAAAATGTATATTTTGGGGAAAATTTTGATATTGAATAGGATATGTTGGTTTTCAATCCAGAGATGTATTACTCCCTTCTCATTTCCTCCTTTTTTTCTTTTTCCATAGTGCTAACCATGTGAGCATGATTGAATGTGAGGATGTTGAATGACAGCATCTTTCCAGCTCTCCCTCTCACAGATAAACAAGAAGCACTGAGATCGATCGGAAAGTACGCATGTGTAATGGATGAAAAAGATGAGGCGAAAAAGTGTTCCAAGAGAGTTTTCATGAGCATGACGCAGAACAATAAGCATTATTTTCCCTCTTGAGCATGAATTTTGGCTACTTCAATAGGCAAATGGAGCAAGCGATACACCATCAACAGGTTCTTTGAGTATGGTCGAATGAGTTGGATCCACAAAAGATTGCTCATTTGAGGGTGAAACGAATAAGAGAAGTGAGGACGGGAGTTAATTATCGGTGGATAGAAATTCGCTTGATCTGAATCCATGGAGCGAAATTCAATAGAGTGCACTCTGAGTTCTGCATGGCTGCAACATGGTCTCTATAAATCGATCTACTCTCAAACGTTGAAGCGATGAAGAGAAAGAAACTACATTTCAAATACTTCATGAGCACATTGAGTTGTCATCTCGTGCTAGTAATCCTCAGATAAATAGCAAGTGAATAGAAGATGAGAGAGGATGAAAGAAGGCCTCAATTTTGATCGAGTGTTGATGGAGAGAGAGAGAGAGAGAGAGAGAGAGAGAGAGAGAGAGAGAGAGAGAGAATAAAGAGAAGGGGAACAAGTTGATCCCAACCTCACTATTGTTACTGGCCTAGTATTTAAATAAAGCTTCCATAGGACTTTTACAACACTGATACATCCCTCACTACTGTAACAACTACCAGCAGGCTAACAAACAGTCCCAAACAAAGCCATCTGTCCGAGAACAAATACGACCTGCTCGAGCAAGCCACCACAAAATGCGCTCCGTTCCCTAGTTCTATGATATGCTGATCATATTTATTCACCTCCGTTTTACTTTTAATCCCAATCCGCTAACATCTTCATCATCAGAGTATTGTACCTATTTGATCTATCTGGCTACGAGTTTATTCTCCATTGCTACAAAGCAAGTGAATTTGAAAACTAGAACTTTTTTGAAGCCTAAACGGTATAAATACATAGACTTTTATGTGGCTTTCTCAGATGGTTCTGGTGGAAATAGTAGTTTAGAATCCAGACAACATCTGGGATGAGACTATCAACGCGATACACTTGCAAATTGTCCACCAAAATGTGCCAAGTATCTCATTTTCAATGTTTGTATGATGTGCATGAAAATTGATGTCCATATAATCATCAAAAATCTCATCTTGGAAGCTCGTTTTCGTCTCTTTCGTCTCTTTCTTTCTTTATTTTTCCTTTTCTACTCACTTTCACTCTCATCAACATTTTTCACATCAATTTCCTCCATCTTCAGAATAAATCGATGTATGAAAGCAAATGTACTCCATGCAGCATCGTTCATACTGTCAGCATCCTTGTGAGCTGAGAGACTCTGTGTAAGCACAACCACAGAATGAATATTCTCATCATGATGCTCATCATATACGAGCTTTTTATCTTGATTTACTCTGTTTTCATCCTCCTGCCATAAAATGAGACACATTTGGTTGATTAAAAACCCTACATGACATGGAGCATGATCATTTAATCGCTTCCATTTTTTATTCTCACATGTTGAACAGAAACCGCTATTCCAATTTTTTCTCTTAAATTTGTTTTCAGCTATAAAATCGGAATTAAATTGATCGATTGAATTTTTTTCCATGATTTCCAAAGTTTACAGTTGCCCGAGGCGATATATCTCATGTCACACAAAGTATTCCATACGATACTAATCGATAGGAAAACATCAAAAATAAATCACCATTATCATTGATTTGAAGAGTCGATTGAAAGAAGAAAAAAAGTGACAAGAGAGAATCTCAAACATAGGTCATTTTGGAGGGCTGCTCGAGACCCATTCAACACGCGCAAGGGACACGCTCCACGCACCTCACGAGCACAAACATCATGTTGATTGTTCATCATCATAGGTGCCTGATCATTGAGCAAACCCAGCTCTACTCTCTGGTTTTCCTCCTCTTCCTCCTCTTCTTCCTCTTCCTCTCCTCCCTCCTCTTGAACTCCTCTCTCTCTCTCTCTCTCTCTCTCTCTCTCTCTCTCTCTCTCTTTCTCTTTCTTTCTCTCTTATTCATTTTCCATTCTCATATTCCTGCAGCTTCTCTTACCCAACTTTCCCTTCTCATTTTCCCGCTCTTTTATACTTTTCTCTGATCTATTGTTGGCATCCTCTCATAACTTCTAATGGATATTTAAGGTTCAATTGATTTTGAGAAATACACAAAATCATAAACTATGCTCATTGTAGCCAAAGCTATTGAACCATTCTTTCTCGAAGCATTCGATTACGATTAACTAACTGTCCCGATCATCGAGTATATCTCGAGCTGCTTATGGAGCCATTTCTATTCTCTGTCATCACTTAATTGTGCACCAAGTGGCACTCATTTAGCCTATGAGCAGGCCACTTTTTGCCATCCGTTGGTGTGATGATTCTAGGACATGTCACAAAAGAAGCGAGAATTTCAAGTGAAAAGGCTTTCAAATACTGGTCTCTTGTTGGTAGAAGCATCAAAATTTCATCAAAAAAGCAGTCTTTCCATAGCCACTTGGAATCAATGGCCACAAATGAAAGGAAAAGTCTTTCTTTTTAGAGAGAAATCTCGATGGTTTTTGGTGAAAAAGTTGCGAAAACCTCAACAACCATCTGAGCTTCATTCTGCTGGCTTATCGGGTTAGTAACAAGAAAGCTCCATTTCACTTCCCACAAGTGGTCAAAAATCAAAAAGCTTGGTTACTCGTCTCAGTCCTATATATACTGAGGCCAGTGTGTGTTCAATGATCACGAGATGAGAATTATCTTTGCTTTCAAAATTTCCTGATTATATCACTAACCAGTCTCTTGACACACCGAAACGAACTGATTTAGGCATATAAGGGGTTTGTGAATAGATTGAAACTATTGTGCGATGTCCAGTAACATCTATCAAGAGCAACAAAAGATAGTGGTCAGCGATGCAAGTAAAGGGGAGGATTGAGAGAAGAGAAGGATTGATCACGCTCAATCTGGAACAAAGTATGGGGCAAAATCGAGCGATCGATGGAGATGAGTAAAATTGAATGATGATTCTGTAAACTTCGACAATGATCCACAGTGTCATGAATCCTACAAGCTGATCAGCTCGAAAGTTCAAGCAATGGGATATCAATGCTATGTAAATGGACAACTAGTGATCTTAGCATGAATTGAAATCAAACTGGATCATATCTTGAAATTCGAATAGCTTTTGATGCATTTGATGGAAACCAGGCATCTAAGAGAACACTCAATGATTTCGAATCGGAATACTTTCGTTTATGCTTCTCCTTCGATAGTATATTGCTCACCCATTCATTCAGTGTTTAACCAGTTCATCATTCAGTAAATATTTGCTAAACATATGAGGTTTGCATGCGTAACCATGCATCGATAGAATTCTCAAAGGAACTGTTCAAAACTACTAATCTATTCTGAGAAAAGTTTTCTTAAAAAACATCAGGCACCCTAAAAAATCTTATCTCTTCATTTTTAAGATGCTCGAAAATTATGAACAGCTTGCAGAATGGAATTCCGATCATGTACTAACTATATTCTTGATAACATTCATCAATGTTTGACAAGCTCTCGAAAAATGTGGGGGCAATTGCCAGATACACTAGCAATTTGATCCATTTGAGGTGTAGAATGGTCTTTCCGTTGGCTGAGATAATCATTTGGCTGGTAAATTGTATGCAAAGATGTGCACATCGGTTGAGAGGAAAATGGCTGAAAGATGACAAGATTTCGGTGGATATCGGAAGCGATCAGTGCAAGTCATAAATGTTTTGGATGTAAAAGAATAACAGTGAGCTGTTCTGTTCCCGTGTTGGTGGGCTGGACAAGCTGGTTTGAAAGAGAATTTGATTATCAGTGGCATGCAAGACACGCGACTTGAGGACAAAAGCGAGAAGAAAGCCTGCAAAGGGCCACGTGTCTCGGCTGCTCGCATTTTACTGTTTAGATGTATTCCCGATCAACGCGCTGGAAAATAACTGAGGCAACATGCTAGATGATTTGTTTCTCCATCTGACTACTGTTCGTTAGCGACGTAGTGACCTGGGACACTTGGATAGTTTCTAAAGAAAAAAATCAGCCTTTTGGGACCAAAATTTTAACTCCTCTCCAAGGTATATATACTGACGCGTGCCAAACGAACGGTTGGTTGTAAGAGAGAGAGAGAGAGAGAGAGAGAGAGAGAGAGAGAGAGAGAGAGAGAGAGAGAGAGATCTGTTCGATTGATATTATATGCAGTTATTTTTCGAATGGGTGAGTTAGTTGTCTTTCTTTACGTTAGGAAAGATCCCTTGATGATTGCTTCAACGGCAATCACGTGTTCATAGGAATCATGAGAGAATGATTTCGAGTCACGATAAATGCAAATACATGGCAAACTTTTACTGATCAAAGAAGTGATAAATAACAAACGAGACGTGTGGGAAGGTTCTTGTCGGAACTTATTCCAACTTCCAAGATCTAATCTTCATTTTGAATCAATAGAGAGAGAGAGAGAAACTTGGACCTGATTCTTACAAAATTTTTTTCTGACTTATCAGGCTCTACTTGGAGGGGGAGGCAGAATCATGCAATCAAAAATTCGAGAGATCTTACCTGAACTCTAGCTTCGGTGAGATCAGTCTTCATGGCAATTTCTTCACGAGTATATATGTCTGGGTAGTGAGTTTCATGGAAAGCTCTTTCCAATTCTTTCAACTGAGCGCTGGTGAAAGTAGTCCGTATTCTTCTTTGCTTTCGCTTCTCGGTGAGCATACCTTCATGAGATGGAGAGTACATTTTGTAAGGCAAACCTGTTGCGAGGTTCATGGATGGCGGGAAAACTGTCCCATGTGTGGGAGGCCCGCTCACTGGACCGCCGACACCGGATGATACAGGAACATGATGTGGATGACTGTGATGAAGATCCACACTTGAACGAGGTCGATTAGGACCTCCGATCATACCTCCACAGGACACCTGAGCCCCAACACCACCTGCGCCCGTGACACTCGGGCCTCCTGGACTACCACCCAGGCCATTGTGGTGGCCTGTGGTCGCACCATATCTATATGCTTGTACTTGGCTGAGGTCCGGATAAGAGCAGGTTACATTGGTATAGCCGAGAGACGCTGGGTCCATAGGAGAACAGGCAGTTTCAAAGCCATGATTCAAGTAAGAATAATCCATCTGAGGATGGTCAAAGTTTCACCAGGAAACTTAGATGATGAAGTAATAAGTGAGGAGAGATGAGAGGGCAGAAAAATAAGACTTTTAAATACTCTCTAATCGTTTTTGTTTACGTATTTTGATCACTTTTTTCACGTTTATAAATTGTGAGTTAATATGTATGCACACGACAAAGTAACAGCAAGAGATTGAGTGAGCTCTAATCTCGTTCTCCACCTCAATGTATACAGCACCTCAATCGTTACTCTTTTAATCAAGATTAAACTAATTCATATCATAATTTAATATGGCCTGAAAGAGCATCAGTAAGAGCAGTGAAGAGAAGAAGTGGAAGGCGAAATTGGGCGAACAAGAGAGAGGCTCTAGATTGAATAAGTGAGAGTGGCAAGCAGACATCACATCCAAACCCTAACCTTTGGATCTATAAGGTTATCCGGAGTGAGAGATGCTGAGGGAGGGAGAAAAGATGTGGATAAAGAGACAAGAGAGATGTAATCGACGCTTCTCTTTCTCTTTCTCTTTCTCTTTCTCTTTCTCTTTCTCTTTCTCTTTCACATACCCATGAACTATTTAGATATATGGAATCCATCGGCCAACAAAATTACGAGCTCCTCCTTCCATTCGATCTCAAGCTTCACTTGAGCCAGCCATAAGCTCCTCCTCGCTCAGCATCTCTAAAAAGGAAGCAAGTGGATGAGGGAGGATGCATCCTGGAAGGGGGCTATAGTATTGGGAAGAAGAGATGAAGAATCATTTTCTTTCCATCTATCTCCCTTTACTGAGCTCTGAACTTTTCCACACTCATACACCATTCACTATACCATGTCCAGCATCTGACAGATTGTTGAAATCTTGAAAGAAATTCCATCTCCTTTCACTCTTGTTTTTATCCTCCAAAACATGAAAATCTTGACTAATGTTTCAGCTTTGTGAGCATTAAGCTGAAAAGACCTCTCTTCCTACATGTTGGGGGAAAAGTCCAAACATCAATGATGGAATCTGTAAGTTATTCATCTATTAAAAACTAGGAGCAGTGGTAATTTTGAAGGCAATTCCTTGTGTACGAAAGTAAAAGTCTTACCCATCTTTTGAATCTTTTGTGGATTTCCGTGATTAGTGAGAAGCCTTAGAGCACGCGACAAGATGCTGAGAAATAGTCTTCTAGAGAATTTGTGGTCAAAGACATTGGTAAAAATGGAATTTTCGAGTCCCTTACGGAAAATTAATCAAGTCAAAAATGAGTTCGAGGTGAGAAAGATGTGAAATGAAAAGTCAAATCAATCTGTGTATGACAGTGTGTGAGAATTTCTTGTTCTGCTAATGTCACAATACCCAAGGCGATCAATGGAGAGAGAAGACGATGCTCAACTACTCTCTAGACGCTTATTCCATGAGCTTTTATTATCTTCTTCTCTTGCCTCCTCTTTCAAATGCTTTTGAGCTCTCATATGAATCTATTGGGACTGGAAGAGGCCATCCAAATGAGTTACAAAAACCACAATACATCTATTAATCCTGAGTTCCACAGGCGAAAGTCTTTGACACCAGTGCACACTCATCAAAATGTTCTAAAACGAAAAAAATGATCATCG
Source organism: Brevipalpus yothersi (assembly GCA_003956705.1). Taxonomy (NCBI): domain Eukaryota; kingdom Metazoa; phylum Arthropoda; class Arachnida; order Trombidiformes; family Tenuipalpidae; genus Brevipalpus; species Brevipalpus yothersi. The sequence continues at coordinate 25,349 of QZCP01000140.1, forward strand.
ATAACTGGAGTGCCGATGCTGATTCCATGAGAACCGCGAGTCGAAAGTTTACTCACGAATCGCTCAGCTAGATCGATGGTACCAAATGAGTCTTGAGGGACATGAAAAGCTTCTCATGTGACCATTCAACAAAAAAGATGGATTGAAAGAATTTTATCTCATTTTGAGTGAGAAAATCGCTCTAGTAGAAGACAAAATCCAAAAATTATTCTGAATTTTTGAGAAATTTTTGGAGCATGAAAACTAGGAATTATTCAATGGGAAATAACGAGGTGAAACGAAATGTAAAAATGGTCTGGAAAGAGAGATGCTTGGCCATCGTTTTAAATTATTTAAATCTATTCTCTGTGCAATCGATGCTTGATTGAGCTTTTAGGATGCCAAATTTAGCGTTATTCGTTCACTGTGTCAGGGCTTCACTTCATACCCACATGATGACCCAGAAGCTCCTGATATGAGGCTAAACATTGGAGCTCAAATTTTTTCAGACTAAAAAAGTTTCAGATGCGCCATTAGTTACAGTTATTTATTGAATTTTCGACAAATTTTTTTAACATTGTTTGGCAAAGCTGTCTGATTCCTAGTCTCATGAATGATTACTGATTCTTTCATATCCTTTTCAACTATATCGATGGATCGAGCAATTCTATCTGATTTACACAATATTCTGATGGCTATGTAAACAAGCAAGTGGGGTTACGGTTGATAGGTCAGCAAATTGTTTTGTAAATCGAAGTAGTCAACTTCCTTGGCTCCTCTCAATAATTTGATTGCACTCTCTTTCCAAGAAATGTTCCTCCTTCAGGGTTTACCAGTACAACTTGGAATTCACTACTCAATTTTCTAACTATATCATACAAAGTGATTCTCTTAATCAGAACCTTTTTGCACCGTTTGTCTCTCTTTCTTCCATGAAACTGGCAATTCAACGGAGGACTGAACCTTTTTTCTACATCTTATTGAGTTTGTTTCAGCGATAATCCAATGAAGTGATCCCTTGAAACATTCAATTCCAGTGAAACAACTGACCAGTTGTTCTTTCCAAGTAAATTTTTCTCTTTTTCTCCTGGCAACACAATCGAATTGGACTCTTCCCTGAATTTAACAAAGGAACAACAATTGTTATACACTATAAGATCATGGTGTTTGACTTTGTGTTTCACATAGAAACAATTCACAATAAAAGTTTAGAGTTGATAAATTTAACAAGAAGCTACTCCAAAACCCGTCAAAAAGCACAATAACACTGAATGAATAGTAAGTAGAAGAGCTCTAATTGCAATTCTACGAACTTTAAACTTTAAAGGGCTAAAGACTCAGACTTGTAATATCTGTTGAATAAGTTTTTTGTTACCATACATTGGATCGGGCTTAAAAATTGTTCATCTTTCAGATCTTATGTATTGAATAGAAAAATCGTCGATTCTTGATTGGAAATACACCAGAGATGTATTGAATCAGTTGATCATTTTTTCGAACTCTTTAAGACGTGAGCATCCGAGAATCTCAATTGAAAAAAGGAATTGATTAGTATAAAGGTGGCAAATATACAGTGAAAGCAAAATGAGATCATGCATGAGTCCAATTCGGAATAACACAAATCAAAACGAAATAAACAGTTAAGGTCAAGAAATGGTTCATGGTATAGTGAATCAAAAATAAGAAAACATAAATCAGTATCAAACATCGATCAAAATGAGAGCAATTGATTCTTATTTTAAGCTTTTTGACTGAATCTAGGCATATTTTCATAGCGTATATGATAATTTGAACATTTTCAGGAGTTAGTTATCCGAGATTTGAGCTACACCATTCTGAAAAATTCATGGGAAATGGAGTTTAGATTTCTTTCACCTGGTTTCTCAGGCCAAGGGAATTTTCGGAGAAGCTCATAGAAGGCCGCTGTGAAACTGAAAAAACTTTTCCATGAAAACTGGTGAATACTATTGAATTTTCTATCAGTTTTGGATAATCTCGCTCGCCTCTAATGTTTTGCTCATTCTGACTTGTGTTTTTTGATTATGATTTTGTTGGTTTCATTTTGATTTGAATGGGTGACCTCACCTAGGTACTCAAGGATGCTGTTCTCATTTTGATCAGCGTTGTAGAAATTTTGACTAGTGTTGGTTTCATTCTGCCTTCATTATATTAATATGTACCTTTTTTTCTAATTTTGCCTCAATATGGATGATTGTTTGGCTGGTTTTATCTATCTTTTAAGATGATTCGTTGCCAATCAACTAAATCAACAAAATCGTGGTTGCTGATTCATAAAGTGAGTGTTATTTGGGACTTGGCTGTTTTTTTCTAGTGGGCTAGTTATTCTTGTCATTTGGCTACTAGAACACGAGCCCATCATAGATGATGGTGATATAGTTTCATTCGAAGCTTGTAAATTTAACGTGTAACCCAAGCCATTTGTCTCAACCAACAGAGACTGAAACAGTTTGACTGAGGAAGAAATTCGTAATTAACCTATCAATAGTTTCCAGCTGCAGACAACCTAAAAAATACTAATCTCGAGTAGATCTGTTGGCTTCCTAGCTTTGGCTATATAGTACACAAAAAGATGCTGGGACCTCAATTTGATTATTTAATGCATTAATTTACTCATAATTAACTTGATTGTGGAAGAAGAAATGTGTAAATGCCTCGATGCTTGAAGCTAACGTGAACATTTGGATGGGGGCCGGTATCAAAATCCAGCGTGTAGGCGACCGGATAAACATCATCAAAAATCAATGCAAGTGAACAACATGGCTTCAACATTGAAAAGATTGGTCATTGTTGCCAAATAAGTGAGATGAACAAAATGATCGTGAGCATCAATAATCAGCTAAGAAAGGGGATTGTGCTGTTCGATATCCAGCTACGAAAATTTGATCAATATCCAGCAAAGTTTTCCAGAATACGTCCTTAATATTAACCTTACCCTATTAGCCCAACTGACAGCATCTTATCACCTGCCTCGACGGGATGATATTGAAATTTGGGACAAACTCACATGTGGACCACCGTCCGCTTCAATTTCATGCTCCAATAACTAATCGTGGTTATTTCTAAATTTTTTTGGGCGAAATTTTCCTCCTCTGTGAATCAAAAAGATCCAACCTGATCTAATTTTTCACATCTTTATCACGAGTTACTTTTCGAGATTCAATTTGGTCCAACTGCACTATACACTAAAATATATACATGTATGTATCTTTTGCAATTTTTGATCTCTCCGAAAGCTCAATTTGAATCATTAATTGATATTTTGTCAGTTTTTCCATCACAAAAGATCGAAATTTGAAAGAAGAATCCAATATACGAAAAATATTGCATTTAAGCACTTGGTGATTATTTTTTAGGACTAGTTGGATATTTCAATGAACTGAGACACGTAAAATAAGTGATTGAGCAAAGACCGAGGAAAATATTGTTTAGATCTGAAATAATGTGGCCATGTGAGAAAGAAGAGAGAAATTGGAGACTTAAGATGGAAACAAAAGATATTTACTCCGAAAGTAAAATAAAATGGAAGATTACAAGTAAAAAGATGAGAAAGTGTTCCAATCAAGGTTTAATTGTCGATTGAAGTGCAAGAGTACCGTTACATTTACACTGTAGTGAGCTATACTGAGCTAAAGTGATTGCGAATGAGTTTAGTTTGCCTTGCTTACAAGTTGTTAAGTAAAAGTATTTCTATTGCTTTTGCTCCGCCAGGGGAACTGTTTTGCTCGTTTTTTTTGGCCATTTCTGATTGCAACAATTTTGCAACATAATTGGCTTGTTAATTTTTGCTGTTTGGTGGGATGATTCAATTAATTACCAAAACGATGACCGATAAAATGTTGTCAAAATGTTTGATTCTTCAATGATTACAAATTTTCTCGATTAATCGGGAACTATCTATTTGATGAGTGAGTATCTTCAATCTTTGAAACGTCGATGAGTTGTAATCAAGAATTACAAGTCTATCACCTTCAAGAGTATCAAGGTGTTGTGTGTCAAGATCTACATCAACTTTACTCCTTAGATCAGCTTTATGATGTCCATTCTAAGCAAATGATCATCATGAACAAGCAATACTCTTAATTTTCCTCGTAGCAACCAACCAAGAGTTTTTCTGCTTTCATCTAATTAAAGATGGTTATGGCCTAAGATGATTCAACAATCGGCAGCACAAGAGTAATCGAGTTCTGAATTGTTCTCAACCTTCGAGACGAGCTTCAAAATTTGAATGTCCGAAGAGCAATACTTGGCTTGAATGGAAAAATATTCCAAGAACATATTTCAACGCAATCAGAATCCATCTTAATTGATAAACTTGAGCTATTCGTGCTATTCAAATGATGCTGGCTTGTGGTTTTAATCGCTAACATGATCTCTGAAGAGTAGTCAACTACTCTCTAATCATTTCTGTCATTTTAAGAAAATATTTCAAGAATATAGTATAATATAACTGGGAGAGGTCTTTTCCAAGCCGAGTTGAAGTTCTAGTCCCATCCCTTTTCTGGAAATATATAATATGTTTATTTTATGTGATTCGCTTGCCTGTTAGAATGAATATATTTTGATTAACGGTGATCATTCTTACACTCAACTCAGCTACCTGAATACAAGATGTCCTCTTTGATGAACGACCAAACTTCATCCTCGATTGAAGAGGATGAAGATCATCAACACTGTGTTACCTGTATAAAGACTTACAAGTGTAAACATAAGAGACCTAGTGAAAATAAATGTCCGATAGTGGACTGTACCCAAGGATGTGGGTTCGAATTTCATCGCTGCAAACAGACAGACCATCTACTCATATGTCAAAACGAAAGGGTGAGCTTTCTGTTTCTACTGATCCAATCCCTTCATGAGAACAAATTCATGAAAATAATGAATAATTAGTTAAAAATTAAACGCAATCCCTTGTGGTCTAAAATTATTGTCTTATCGTTTTCTCACTTTTCAGGTACAATGTATCAATCATAATTTCGGGTGCCCTTTCTATCTTCAGAGACACGAGCTAGCCAAGCATATTTCTTGCTGCCCAGCTAGTGTTCTACATTGTTATGTGGAATGGAATAGATGGCCTCGAAATACACGAGATAGAAAGTTGATACAACCTGCGGTCTCTCATACACTTAGTGCCCAAAATCTTGATGTTGCACTGGCCTTACGTGATCAGCGAATGTTAAAGGAGCTTTGTAACGCTGCAAGAAAAACACGAGTTGCTCTACGCAATAATTTTACTCAGAAATACCCTGCCGTTCCATTAAAGGTGAGAACATTGAGGCCACTTCTTCTAATCTTCCTATGAGAATGGTAAAACGCTCTTTCACCGCACTGAGAAATGAAAATAGTCCTACAGGGACTCGTATATTACTGACTTTTTGCTCATGACTGTTTTCTTACTTCCTTTCTCCAGCCTTATTGTGGTATTCACTTGGACTCAAGTAGCGAACTTCGTATTTGTGGCTCAATGATTCGATCATTATGCTCCATCTTGACCCTCCGGATTAATTCTGAAGATTCTAGTGACTCATCTCCATCTCATAGTGCATTGCATGAACATCAGAAGATTCCATCAAAGTCTCTTTCTAATCTACCATGTGAATATTTGAATACCACTTCTCCGAACTCATCCTTTTCAGCTGCAGAATCATCCTCTGATAAGTCTCTTGATAGCTTTGAATTGGTTGAAGGGGAGATTCCAGAGTGTTTCTCTCCTGAAAGTTCCATCCCCACCCCTCCCTTTCTTCCAGATTGTCTCTCATTAAGTTTGGATCTCAACTTGAATTCCTTTCTGAAATTTCACCCAAAACCGAAGCTCATGTACACATTCATATGTGCCCAAGAATTTCGTCGTGATGAATATGGATCTCATTACAAAAATTTTCATGGTGATATTATGGACTCTCTAGATGGATGGATGGAGCATCGTTGTCCGTTATGGCAATATGGGTGTAATTTTGTTCATCGTCGTGTCCATCCTTTACCTAGAGACACAAGGATCATCTTCAATCCCATTGTGGAAAGCTTTGGTCACCTCACTCATATTGAACCTTCAAGCTCTATTGGAGACGCCTACTTTCCATTATCAGATTTGCCTTATGAGGTAAGAAAACTTTTTATTCTACTTTCTTGTTGACTCATTTCTCCTTCGATTTTTTTCAAAAGATAATATTGAAGATTCTGGGGTATCTCGACGGATTCAGTCTCAAAAACATCGCTCTTACTTGTCGAAAGCTCAGAAATATCAGCTCTCTATTACTGAAAGATAGAGGTATCGTTGTTTTAGAATGGGAAAAATGTTCCTCTGATGCCAGAAATCGATGGATTGTTGGAAACAAGGTAAAATGTTCTCAAATATCGTTTTCTTATATAATTTCTGATGCCCTTTGTTTTTGATCTAGAGGTGGACATTCACAACAAATTTCACAGAAGTTCAGGGCTGGTATCTGGATGAAAAGCATGATGTCTTGAATCATCTATCAAAATGTCCTCATTACGAATTCATTCGTCCTTCCGAACCCTTCAATTATGGTTTTCAAAGTGCAGAAGAAATCGAGCGAGTGAATCGAACAAATACTTCCAAACACCTTCCATCCCATGATGACTAAAGTTTTTGAGATCGTCTGATTCATTTCTGCCTAATCAACAGAATGCTCTGTGAAGAAATATAGAATTAAAATTCATTTCAAATTCATAATCGATTTTGAGACTCACGATATGGCTGTGAGTTAAGAGCCAAAGAGCTTGAGAACTGATCACAAAATATAAGCTCCTAGAGCCATCGAAAAACATATTTAGTATGTGATACAGTTCGTCAATAGTATCAACATTAAATGAGACATAATGAGTGGCTGATCGAATGATTTGAGATTTGAATCTCATCGATCTATAGTTTTGTTCCATCCACCAACTTTATTTCAACTCATAAACTAGCGAATAAAAGATAGACCAGTTTTGTGAATGAACGCTCGCTAAAACAAATATAAAATTCCTTTGCTCGCGGATAGCCTTTTGAAGGTATTCTGTTGTTGAGTTGGAAAAGCAATGATTGTAAAATTATGACTTTAATTGTATCCATAATAAGAGAGGTGCTGGAAACGCTGTCAAAAAAGCCACTGAAAATCTTGTTAAGGCAACTCAGCAAGCCATCGAACACTAAGAGGAGCAAAGTTTAGTTTTACCCCAAAGAAGGAGTCCCAGGTCTTGCCCAAGAAATACTCGCGCGCAAAGAGATTCTCAAAAAAGAACGAGAGCTAAACGATGCACGTCTAAAACTGGCTGTTATCCGGAAAGCCAAATACAATAAACCTCACGAAGAATCGCGAGAATATCATCTCACTGAATCCACTACTTTAACATCATCCTCAATGACTTCTTCTCATCAAAAGAGCACATCTTAGAAGCATACCAGTCATAGGATTCAAATTTTTGTTGAGATATTCTGCTTAAAAAATTTAACATTATAAAAAGGATATTTCAAAGTTATCACCATATCGTAGAGGAAATTTTCTTCTAAAGTAAAGCATCTTCTACTAGATCATAGGTAAACTTCTTGAACATTATAATCAGTGTATCTTTTAGCGATTTCTCACGTTTGATGTGCTTTCTCCAGAATATCTTGTCAGTTTTTGTGCTCAGATTCTCATTGTCTATGTAATTAGGCTAGAAAACTTTAGATCAGTGATATTTAACTAGCTGTCACTCAAACTATTTCTTTGTGCGTAATCGGAGGGATTTCAGCTCGCTCATTTTCCCTCTGATATTTGCTCAAATTTTCCTGTACTTCCGGCCGAAACATTGTACTTTCTCACTAAAAATCGATTTTTCATGATAAAAATTGTATTAATCATATCACTCATTATTTTCCTCTGATAAATGTACTATCACCTTGATATCATCATCATAACTTTCTAAATATGCTGAAAAGAGTGTTCGAATTCCTTTCCATGATTAAAAAATGATGGAGACTTAATTGTCTTGGTTTAATGGTGGAAAATTTTCACCCAAACTAAGAAACTGTCGTTTCCGCTGGAGAGACAAAAATTGATCGGCTTCACAATGTGAAGTTCACATGTGGATGGGAGATAACTTCTGGGTGACCAATAAATTGATGGATGAAAAGTTTCAAAGTTTAGAAAAAGTTGATACATTGGCTCAATGAGAAGGGAGCAAGATCCAGCAGTTACAACTGGATTGATCAATCGAATAATCACAATTAGTCGGGATTAATTGTAATTAACTCGCGCCAGATCACTCAGATTTAATTAAACCCAACCATATGGTGGTCATACATACTGCTTTGGGGGCAGATACAGTTTAGATTGAAAGTACTGTGCTTCAAGAAAGAAGTTTGAATTTTCTGGGGAGTTATATTCCTTGATCCCTAAACTTTTTCATGAATGCTGAAAAATTTTATATATGTAGTTAATTGAGAGATTCAAAAATTACAAGTTTTTCAAGGAAGATGCAGCATTTATTTATATTGATGTTCTACAATTAAATACTACCAGATAGGGCAGATAAGGCTGAATTACAAATTACTGTATTAAACAGAGACATCTTGGCAAGGACACGAACCCAGAAGCTCAGACTCATGCCCATGTATCCAAGTGCGCTAACCATTTGGCCATCACATTCAGGTGCAGATGTTAAGGCGATTGTTTTGGTGCTGCCATCCCACTAGATTCAACTCGATATGTTGATGTTTGATCGAAAAAATTTAAAGTACATTAAAAATGTTGGATAAAGAAATGATCGATCTTCTTTTTCTGGAGGCAAGATTTCTGGAATTTTTACTTGAACATAAATAAATAAATTGAATGATTTTCTGTAAATATATTCCTCATTTTATGTGTACAGTTGATAGCTGGTCAGAAGTGATTTCAACTCTGTGCAGTTGTTACTGGCTTCTTGCCTTTCAATCGCCTCTCATCTCGTTTAATTAGCATCCACATCTATTCAAAGAATGAGCTCCAAGCCCAACAGCAGCGAAGATCTGGCCTCCAGTGGAACGAATATTAGAGACTCAACCAATGAAGAATGGCAAAACGATGGCAATTCCCCTTCTCTATCAAAAGGTAAGATTTCATGACTCTTACAATCAATTGGTTCTATCGATATCTTTGTTTACAAACTCTGATTGGCTTCCTCTCTGTTTTTGCTATCCTATTGGTCTCGTTCTGTCATCAATGTTTACATCAGATTCGAGCACGGAAGCTTATACAGATTTAGCTGGTTCTGATCCTTTGCAAATCTTACCATTTGTCACTGCTGGTGAAGGTCCTGTTTATGTGATGGTTACATCTGCCCAAGAAATGATTTCTCCTCATTCCCAGCTGAAGAAGAGAGCCTCTCCGACAAGTGATAGCGGAGGGAATAGTGGAAGATGCTCCAGAGACGAGAAGAGGAGAGCAACCCACAACGAAGTTGAAAGGAGAAGACGTGATAAAATTAATAACTGGATAACTAAATTAGCAAAGATAGTTCCTGACTGTGCTCAAGATAGAACTAAACAAGGGCAGGTAAGGCAAAATATTCAGGAAAATTTTTCATCCATCTAACTCATAAACTCTCTTTTGAACAGTCTAAAGGAGGCATTCTCGCCAAAGCTTGTGAATATATCAATCAATTGGTAAGAGAAAATGACAGATTGTCCGAAATTATGAAAGAAAATGAACTTTTAGCGTGAGTAGCCCAAGATGTTTGTCTCTTGAGAGCACATTGTCACTTATGATCCATCCTTTATCCTTCTCTTACATATTTCAGCAAAGAGTGTGACAAGCTTCGACTGCAGCTTCTCGAGGTAAAAAATGATAATAAACGACTGAAAGACATCGTAATGCGAAGTATCATCGCATCATCAGAGGGAAGTCAAGCAACTAATTCCTGAATTTCCTCAATTTGGTTGGAAGATTTAGTAGTTTAAGATTTAAATCAACAAGCATGATCATTTTTGTGTAAATTGTTCTGAATATATAATTTTTTGCGACGAAAAAATTCTATATTTTTGGCTTTATTATATCAATCCTTTTGAAATCTTTTTTACTATAATAGCATACTTCATTTTTTTCGTTAAACATCAAAAGTTATAGTTAGAGAAGACATTTAGGGTCTTTTCATGTCTACCTTTGAAGTAATGAAGAAGAATCCAAGAGGAACTCCACCCTACAGAAGGTCTACTCAACACCTCGACTTTGAAGAAATCGGAACAGTTTGAGCAGTATCTACCTCAAGTTTTACTAGGTTGTATTTTCGAAATGAGGGCCGATCCAGTTTTCGCTCCTAATTCTAGAGCTCCTATGAATCTTATAACTAGAATTTTAGAACTTTTTATTACTCTTCCTTCTTGAATGAGACTAGAAATAGTAATATTTCACATTTTCAAAACTTTCTGATATTTTCAAGGTCATGATCTCAATCAAAATGTTTTGAAATCAGAACGAATTTCAAACACTTCAAAGAGGATATCGATTCTCGCCTTTGATTGATCTTCTGTTTCAGCTTGAGCTATATCTGATTAGAAATTTCAGAGATAGAAAAATATGTTTATCAAATATGGTGTTCCTTCAAAAGTTTCCATGTGAACGAGGATCAAGGATTTCCTGAATTTTTCTATAAAGCATTTAGCAAAAAAATTTATTCTCCATATTTACTCTTCCAAAGAGCCTAACAACACAAATCAGGAATTCTAGATGACCCTAGACGATATCTTCGAGCCATCTTTTGGAGGCACATGACTCCATGACTATTCTCTTTTTCCTGAGAGCGATTCATTGACGTAGATGACTTCTTGAAAGAGAGAGAGAGAGAGAGAGAGAGAGAGAGAGAGAGAGAGAGAGAGAGAGCAAAAACTGAAGGCTGAAAAAAAGATCTATAGAACATTCTCGACAGATGAGATTATTCCATTGGTTATTAAATAAGTGGTCCTTCAGAATAGATGATATACTTGTTTGCGTATAGCTTGACTCCTAGGTAATTCATTTTCATTAAGTGCCATCTAACCTAATGATAGAAGTGAAATTTCATGTATCTCTTTCCACGATATATATCTTTTCCGAATGGCTGTTCATGGCGTTGTGATGATGGTGATAATGGGGCCAAAAGTGAGAGAACTGCAAATATAGTGGGAGTGGAGCCTTCGCAATAAGTGCGCTGAAAAGCATGCGAAGAAGGGAGAAAAATGATAAAAATGAATACATGAACCATTTAAGATGGGAAAAAGATGAGGCGAGTCGATCTTTACGAGCAAATGGACAAGGATGCATCATGTTTTTGAAAGAGATGTAGTCAAAAATCGTTCCTGATGCTTTGTTACAGCCAGAGAAAAAGGTTGAGATCTGTTCCACTAGGAACATTAACCTATCATTGGACCAAATTCTTAGGAATGGTGAGCTTTCAAGGAAGATAATAGAAGCTGAATAATGTTCCCTCGCTTACAGAATAATTTTGCCTCCTGAAAAATCGATCTGACCACCAACATTATATTTCAATATTTTTCCATCACAATCTCTGGCAACTTGCTGTTCGCTGTAATCTGAACTCGTTGGCATTCGCGAGTGTAGGTCAGTGATTATCTTTCGTTGCCTACTTGCTGCCAGCATTTGTTCTTCGGGAACAGGACATAAAATACTTTCACCATTCTCTCAGTAAGATGATGCTGATCATATCAGGAACCTTAAATTTCGGAAGCAAGATATTATCTACGCTTCTCTTTCCCTTGAGCTATCTTAGTCTCTAGTGACTTGCAATGGAAGACTCATGTAACCACTCACTTGTCATCTTCACCCTAAAATTTCATCCTCATCATAATTTGCATGATTCATGACTTTGATGGTAGGTTTTTAGTTAGTGGTTGATGAATTATGACATTCCTAATCATTGTTAGGATGAAGCTTCTAAAGTGCATTTCCACGAATCTCGTACTCGAAATTTTTTGCCACATCTGATTTCGATTTGTCGCTTTTTGTGACATAGATATTCCTACACAAAGTATACACTGATAGTTTGCCCTGGCCAACTACACCTGTACAAGGAATGGTTATCATCGCACTATTGAGCAGCAGTTCTACAATCGTAATTGATCGGACGATTGGATTCTCAGTCTCTCATGAATTTCTATTCTGTTTATTGTAGGCTTATGTTTTTCGTCTCAATTCGATTCTATTTCGAATTTTTCTCAGAATTAATAAGTTCCTTCCAGTTAAATGAAATTACATTGAAATAATACATGGATAGTAATGAGCACAAGATCGAGAGAAGAAAGAGGGAGAGAAATAGAGAGAGAGATGAAATGGAAAAACTTGAGTCTGGTTGATCATGAGCGAGCTGTGAATGTATGTGGATGAGAACAAGAATTGAAACCTGTGAAATTAGGCTTTAGATGCTGATGGTAGACATAAGGTCTCAGTGGTCGATGCAAATAAGTTCTCCTCTTTTCACAGGACTCAATATTCCATCCTGATATGCATATTATCTGCTCTCTATGATTTGCATACATGTAGAGAAACTGTATCATTCGTCTTATTTCCAGGGTAAGTATACTCGGAAGCGACCGATAATCATAGAGCCACTCAATCAAAACCAGGCGATTGTTAGCCTCATCTAAATTCTGACATGGTTTTCGACTCAGTAGGGCCCAGAGGAATTGTGCTCTATTGACAGACGCCTGTATGCATCAAGCATTGAAGGTGAGGTGGCGAAAATGATGATCCTAATTCGATTGAATAGATTGATCTTCACTCTTCTCATGGCTTTTATGTTTCATTTTCATCTCATGAACTTCTTCTCCATCTCTCTACCTTCGCACTCCACCTCAACCTTCTCCCTCCTCTTCTGCTCTCCCGCTCTATTGACACCCACTTGAAGAATGTGATGAGAGCGCATCTTCTGGCATCCTCATCATATTTTCATCCCACAGGCGAGATCCCCAAGGAACACGGAATCATGAGAATACCTCATTTTGGTATGAGACTTTGGGAATCAGATTCTCTCACTTAGCTGTTTTTGAACTGATTCAAAGCTTGCAAATACAATTAGGAATAGATCATCACCTATCAAGAGCTACTTTCTCTCTAATTCCACCTCATTGCCGGCTCTTCTTTGAGCCACTTGAGCAAAATTGTTTCCGTTCTGTTGACTTCTTGCCGTATGAACAGAAAACTTTCTTTGATACCGATGAGTATCTCGGTGGTGAAAAATTGAAGAAAATATAAGATTCGGAAACAATCGCCAATTTAATTTCAATCAAGAGCCTGTTCCATGCATATCAAATGTGATCATCATGTCGTCTCAAACATTGAAGCTTACTAAGTTTATGCAAATAGCTATTTATAATGAAAAATATGGCATGGATTGAGTCTTAAAAAGTGAAGCCAACTGATATGATTTGTATGGCTGGTTGAATAATTTGATATTCGAATTGAGAATTTCTGGCTCTTTGAAGCTGAAAGCTAATTGCTTGCAAAGACATTAGTCAGCAGGAAACAGAAGGTTTTCATAAGCCTCCACCCACGGCAATCGTCATTCCTCCCTCTTTGTCTTCTTTCAAGACCCCTGAATCAATTCCATACCAACTTTTTGCCATCCATTCGGCCCACCCGGACATCCTTGCACAGATCCGCAATCGCTACCGAATGTATTTCGCACGCGGTCTTTGGGTTACCTATTAATTTTTGCCCACTTTTTTGCGTGTTGGTCACCAAACCCCTCTCAGGACTGTCAATCAAGCCCCTGTTCTAGGGCCAAAATGGTTTGATTTGTCATCATATGGCTTGCTGTTACCAAGTCTTTGATTATTTTATGCAAGTCTTAAACTTTTCTCTTGGCAACGTAAGGAAAGTAGTCAGACATGATCAACTAGGTGAAAGAGAATCTCTTTGAAGGCAAGATTCGCATGTAAAGTAAAAATTCTTAGCTATGGGAAACCAAGCTAATCCAAGGAAAACACATATTTGCCCAAATCATTGAGCAATCACTTGGCTTTACAAGAGCGTTCGATAATCTGTTTTCATTTGGTTGGCTCAAACATGCTCTTCCTCTTTCTTCTCCATCATTATCTTCATCTCTTTGTGGCTACATTTGATCGCTGCATGCAGCGAGCTCTGAGCTACTTTTTGGTCCAATTCCTCGGCTATCCACTGATTTTGATGCCATTTTTTGCTCTCTCTCTCTCTCTCTCTCTCTCTCTCTCTCTCTCTCTCTCTCTTATCATCTCTCACCAAACATCTCGCATAAACTAGCTTAAGCGGTTACAGAAAGACTTTATCATTTTAATCGGATGAGCTCTAATTCAAACAGCTCCTCCTTTCAGTTTCATGCAACGACTTGAGCTTGCCTCATATCGCAATTTTTCTTCCTGTTTTTGCTGGAAAGATGTTTCAAATCTTGCCCCTCTCACAGCTCCATTTGAGCGATATCAGTAATAAAGCCGAATATTGATAAAGCTCTCTGAAATCCCTTTTGTATTTTTCTCTGTTAGCAAGCCTCTCTCTCTCTCTCTCTCTCTCTCTCTCTCTCTCTCTCTCTCTTTCTTTCTTTCTTTCTTTCTTTCTCTCCATCTAACCGCTATTACAGCCACCTTTCTCTTTTAACTGCACATTAATTACAAATTTTCACTTCGTTTTCACACTTAATGGACTGCGTTTTTTCTCATAACTGAAATAGTGGAAAAGTCCATGGGAAGTGGCTGATAGCCTCATACTTGTCATTCCAGGAGCACATTCCAGCACAATAGAAGACGAGTGTATCGATTGAGTAACATCAGATGCCCTGCAATGGGTAAAGAAAGTACAGTGTATGATCAAATTCATTCTCTCCTGAGGTTACATAGAGAGTGAGAGAGGAAGAATTCAGTGATGATTTGTAGCCAGAATAAAGAGCATCTCACGCGATTACACAAGCCCCATTGGCTGTAATGGTCAATTTAATGGTCACTATTTTTGGTGTTCCTTAACCATGTAACTGGAGAGAGCAGCTGGGAGTGGAGAGAAGATTGAGAGTCCGGTGGTGGATGGCGGTTTATAGAGTACGAGGTGGAGTCATTTGCTACAATCTGATTTACTGTGGACACAATCGAGTGAAAAAAGTGAGCAGAGGGACTGAGAAAGAAGGCGGTTTGGTGCCACATCAGTGTGCCCGAGACTGGAGGTAAGAAAGGATCGAAGGTGAGGAGAATGTGAGGAGGATGCTGCATCAAAGGGGTTGTCCTAATAGCGATGAACAGTGGGAGGAGCTCAAACCTTGCAAAAGGGTCAATTGAAGCTTTTTTGGCGGCCCACTTCTGCTTCTATCTATCCTGCTACCCCTACCTCTGCCCTTACCATTGCCTGGTCACTGCTTTGGCCCACTCCTCGTGACACCTTCACCTAGACTCACCTCACCTCACCCCTTTAATAACCTTTGCATAGACACCGATTCCTCTTGCCACTTTCTCGGCTTCATCACTTCTCTTTCCAGCTTACAATGGATTCTCCGATTCTGATCAGTTCTTCCAATTTCGACCCTCTCTTTTCCCTTCTATCTCACTGAATAGCATTGATTTTTCAATACCTCAGTATGAACAAATATCTATCACTCTTCTCGGACATACAGCTCAACATCAACAATCTGGCATATTTACTTGGAGATGATAATTTATTTTTGTTCATTATTTTCTTGTAAAGAGTATCATAACCAGTAAGATATAAAGCTTTTTGTCCTCTCAAGAAAAGTATGAGAAATCTTTTCTCTTTTTGATTCGAAAAATTGTTCAGTTTACCAAAGAATTACTTGATTCACTTGAACTCTTTGAATGGAGATGGTACAATCAAAAATACATACATAAATTTTCCCACTTGAAAGTATTTTGAAAAATAGGCATGCAAAGATTTTTGATTCTGATTTTGAGCAAGAGAATGGTCGTCATTGAATCCGTTTGGCCAGGAGATCGTTCTTTTATTATAGCCTCAGAATCAGAAACTTGAACGTAATGGATTCATCGTACATTCGCGTAGATTGAATTAAGATGGATTAAAAAATATTTATCAATCAAATAATCAAGGAATCTGGAAGAGACAAAAATCCAAAAAACGACACCAATGTCAGAGTATCCAGAATAAGCTAGTTTATACAAGGGATCTCTTAATACTGATCATTGTTGAGGAACAAAGAAAGAAAGAAAGGAAGAGAGAGAGAGAATAAAAATTATTCCTATGATCACGGAGTAGAATGATTGTTTTCTTGGCAGCCAACCACTTGGCTGATAGAGATGATCTCTTTTGGCTGAGAAGAAGGAAATGATGATGCTCTGTTGGTCACCGTGAGCACATTTATCACAATTATACTCGTTTGTATTAGTATACACAGGGAGTGGGAGGAACAAAATGAACAGAGAGCTTGGGGAAGAAGAGAATGCATGTAAAGAAACGAGGCAATGAATTAGATATCGAAATGCGACTTACACAATAAACACTGGGGCAGCAAACGTGGCATGAGACAACATCTCAGTTTTGCTTCATTAGTTTACTATCCTCTTTCCTCCTCTTTCCTGTTTATCTTATTATCATGTACAAGTACATTTGTAACCTATCGACCAAATCAGCCTCTGAACTCTCCTCACCATGAACATGAGCTGCTGGCCATCGAGTATCAAGTCAGCAAGTGATATTCTCAGTGTTTCCAATGGACGAATCGCTTGAAGCCGAAAAGTTGACAATTGAGCAGAAAGTAGAGTTTTCTTCTTCAACTTTATAGGATGTGAAGCTCTCAGCCTCTCAGCCTCACTGCCTCACTTGCTGATGGATGCAGTCAAGTTAGGCTATGCAGTGAAGAAACATTGCGGGCGCTTAACACTGCTGTTCTCATATTTGCACCTAATATGGCTACCCAACAAATGGAACAATTTTGATGAATATTTTAGACAAAAAAAGAATCAAAGCTCAAAAAGTTTCATAAAGTTTGCTATTTATTCCTACTCAATCTAAGTTTGAGTCGTAAAGCCACACTTGAGCATAGTTCTCTGTATAATTTTGCAATAAAAAGAGACATATTATTCTTTAGATTTTTTCGAAAAAAATATCAATCAAATTTGGTCAAAAAGAGATTCATTTGAGAGTACATTATACCTAGGCAAGGTGATAGGCTCTTGTTCATTTGGTGTTTTTCAAATATCAACCATTTGCGGTTCATTTCTGTTCGATACAAGTTTTCACCATAGTCAGTTCACGTGGACAAAGAGAAATATGACTTTTTTCTCGCTCAACCGTCACTCATCTTTTCCAACTTCTCTTTTTGCTTAGCATTGATGATGTTTTGTACAAAAAGAGAGCATTTCTAGAGAGCAGGGTGAAATCAGATGGACAGGAGGTGAGAAAAGTCCAAGAAACTTGACCAAAATTTAACCACAAATGTGATCCTGTGACATAAAGTGAACAGAGGAGTTAGTGAATGGAAAAAAAACCTTTTTCTCTGAAAAATCATCCAATTTCAAGGGATTCTGCTCTTCCATCAGTGATTCTTTTCACAAAAACTCGCTCAGGACAGATAACTGTGTTTTTCATTCGAGCGCTTTGAAAAAGAGGAAAAAAATCAACCAACGAAAAAAGAAGGAAGCAGTTTTGCTATTTCGCTTCCTTTTCATTCACTTTGAGCACCATTTCAAGTCTTGTATAACAACTTAATTTTCAGAATCTTTTTCAATTCACACTTTTGGTTCCTCTTTTTTGTATCCGCTTACCCTCGCTTACCCATAAAATGATTTGACATCTCATGAAAGAGCATCAACCTTACTGGAAACATCAAAACCATCTTAATCTTGCTCACGCCATCACTTTTACCGCATCATCAAGTAGTATCACCCACACTTGCAATGCTTTCTCAAAATGACCATTTGAAGTTGTCACAGGAATCTGGAAAAGCGCAAAAAACCCATATATCACCTCAAGATACAATTACAGCTTCTCTGTATCTACTTCGTTTTCCGATCATCATCAACTATTGCTCATATTGAGCCACCATTTTAACATTTTCGCTCTCTATTTCTCTCCCGGTGGACCAAAGTTTCAAGTGGCTGACTCAGATTTTTTATTCTTCACTTCAAATCGTGTTTAGTTCCTTCCGAACTTCATCTATGTCATGTTACCGGAAATTTACTGACTTTAAATCGTATTTTCTCCATCAGAAGATGGGCTAACCACAAGTGCTCTAAATTAAATTGTTCAAACTTTCTCATACAATATCAAAACAACATTCACCCATCTTCACAGCTCATATCTTACATCTCACAAGTGAACCAAATACAACATTTTCAGTTCAGGTTTATGTTCAAAAGAGATGTACAATTGAGTATTCCCAAGATCAATAGAAAATCCCTGGCTATCCTTGTAACATACAAAAATGTCAAAATTGAAGAGGACAGACAAAATTGAGACCTTCTTGTATCCACTAGTTGTTTGCTTGTTTGAATGTTGGGAGAGATAGATCGCCATTCTCCACCAGCAGTTAAGCCTAAACACTGAGATATCTAGAGTGTAGAAACAACTATTTCATTAGCCTGCTAATCTTTTCGCAAATAGCTACTTGGATTCTCTCACGAGGAAATATGGTGAGAAAGTATCATCAATGCCTTCAGTTGGGACGATGATTTCTTCCAATAATCCATCATATAGGTTCATGAGCTTCGAATTTTGATCAATTCTCTTGGATTCATATTTAAAGAAAAATTTTGATCCTCATGACCAAACCCATACAACGATCTGCCAGAATACTTGTGACCATGAGCATGTTTAATGCTATTGGATGATCTTGTTGCTCTATCCAATTCTTTGTGTCTTCTTTTCAGTCACTGTATACTGATCAAAGTAATAAAAGTAAAGCTCATTTTCGAGAGGATTGCTTGCTTTAGGGGAAGAACATGGACCATCATATCAGGTCAAAGTATGAGAAGAAATGTAACCGAAACGGCAAAATTATGAGAGAAATGATCAGCAAAGAAGAAGTGTCCGGACTCAATATCAATGGATTCATTTTGTCGGACAAAAAATGGAGATCAAGTAAGGATCCTTGATCTCAGCCATGGGAATGAGAAAATTAAAGATGCTGATGCAAAGAGAGGAAGTCTCGGGAGAGTGAAAAGCTTTTACTGAGCGAAATGGACCCTAAATTGAATCACTCACACCACTGAATGCATGTATGGTTGTCACAGAATAGTATTACTCCATGGTTGACCTAGAGTAAGAGCTGAGCAAGAATCTCCCAAGGCAAGTAAAACACATCCATTCAGCAATCAATTCATCTCGCTTCCCGCTTTTTCTTTACTCCATCTCTTGCCCACAATAAGCCACTGACTTTCGCCTGCAATCATTATCATCCAGCTGCAATAAGTTGCTCTCCAACACCACAAAATCCACCAAAAAACTAAACCTCAAACTAATGGCAGACTGGCCAGTAGAAACTGGTCACTTCTTCACCACTACATTCAAGGAAGTCATTTGGACTGTGGAAATTTTCTCTTAATCTAGTACCCCGAGTTTTTCCTTCTTTTCGATGAGAAAATGTCCATGAATAGATCACCAAAAGATATGAGGGTGAAAGTTTTGACACTATTAAGCTTAGTTTGAATGAGCTTCTCCAACTGTTTCCACCAGAACATACAAGATTTTCTCAAGAAAAACGAGAAAATTGGTAAAATTCTGATTCAAGATGAACCACTCATCAGAGAGATTGAGATTCTCATTTCATACGAGTGATCCTCACACTAGAATGCATTTGGTTGACTGGATGAACTGTGAAAACGCATCTCTTAATAGATAGTTTGTTGAACTACTTGCAACGATTGATTAATTCTGCTCTTCTACCAATTCTTCAATCATTGAATACATTCGGCTCATTTTCAATGGCTATCTCTCTGGTCATCAATCGATGTTGGATCATTATGGCTACCAAAGTGGGAGAGGCGCTTGCGGTCAGAGGAAAGATCAATCTAACGGGAAAGTCTTTTTTCTCATTTGAATGACTCGAAAGAAGCAGAGTAAAGCTCCATGATGGGCAAGTCTTGGTCCTCTCTCGCCCTCCCTACAGTCAAAGCTCAATACATTTTGGGCCTTCAATTGACTAACCACTTTCATCACTCAATGAAGGCGCTTTCAAAAGATTTTTTCCATAGAGAGAGAGAGGGAAAGAGAGATAGAGAGAGAGAGAGAGAGAGAGAACATTATAATGCATTGGAAGACGAAAATCAGGTAGGTCTATGTATTATCTAATCAAATCGAGAGTAGATAGCTCTCTCTAGAAGGTGAGATTAAATTGTTCGCTCCCATTGTCTCACTTCCGTATGGCTTCAATGCTCATCTCTGTAACCTCTTTATATCATATCATAGCTTTCCATGTATCTTAATTGTGAAGAGCTCTCGCATGAAAAATACTTTCCTCTGCTTATGGAAGAAAAAATTCGTTTTCAGAATTAAGCCTAATGGTTAACGGTCCATCTAAGCACTGATTCCTATCTCGATGGGTAGATCATTTCATGAAATTCTCATTAATCGATGATATGAGAGAGAACAAGATACTTGGAAAGAGAATGTCTCACATACGGAATACATACATGCTGTTCTTCATGAGCTAGTTGGCTTTTCGAACTCATAGAGCAAAAAATTGACATCTCACTTATGCGTATCCAAGATTCACTTATTTTACTTAGCATGCAAGAGAGAGAGAGAGAGAGAGAGAGAGAGAGAGAGAGAGAGAGAGAGAGAGAGAGAGAGAGAGAGAGAGAGATGAACCTTTTCATCTTCCATCTCATCTCATATTCTTCACTAGTTTATCCTGGAAGCTTTCTCTCCCTCTCTTTCTCTCTCTTTCTTCCTTTTTTTCCGCTAACATCCAGTTGCATTAATTTTTTACCCGCGCTTGAGCTACTGCTGTTCATTAAATTATTAAATAATCTGTCAAAATACAGGCAAAACAATCGACTCATCTGATGTGTTCTTGATTACAATCTCAACCGACGAGCAACACAGTATTTGATCACAAGGGATATCATTTGAACGCTCCACAGCATCTCTCCTTTTTTGCGGTGATAAGTCGAAACCATGTCCTTTCCCAAAAAGTTACAGTTTCAAAATTAGTCCCTTATCCTCCTGATAGGGTTTCTTTCCAACTTCTCCCTTTTAAAAGTTCTCGTCAAAAGCTAACTTCCTAGCTTAGCTAGAGCTATCAATTGAACCTTCTCTCTCAACTCATCCAAGATACCCGGACTGAAGAGCCAGTTTTGTAGCCAAAAAATTGGAAATTCAAAATAAATGATCAGATATCTTCACCGAGAACTACCAATTTCTCTGTGAAAATATTTTATATTTATATTTATATTTATATAATTTCTGAGATCAACTCTTTTCGAAAGAAATATTAGTTCATGATACTATGAGGCTCTCACTAATAATCTTAGAATGAGAGGTGAGAAAAGGCAAGACATTCCGAAATATTTTTGTTTACATGCATCAAAGAGTAGATAAAAATTCTCTGTTCTCATCTCCGGGGGAAATGCTATCGTTTGCTTGCCTCGAAGGAAGATACTGGAAGAACTCAATCACCAGCATCACCATCACCACCACCACTACTGCTACTACTACTACTACTACCAATACTAGGCCCACAACCGCAACTACAAGGATAGAGGAGAGAGACAAGGAGCGGACCACAAAGAATGGTGTGTGAAAAGGAAAAATGGAAAAACGGAAGCCAATGCCATAGATCTGTTTGCAAACCAATGGACACGGTGCCTGATCCTGATGACACGCGTCGATCTCGTATCACTTTTTTACCGTGTTTACCTCCATAACTCACTGCTGTTACATTGAAAGGGTGGTCATAAGTGGCCATTATTCTCGCTCGATTGTGATTCACGGCCTTCATTTCCGATGCTATCAAGATCTTTTCTCCAGCATCTCTCTTGTCTTTCTTGTCGTTCTTTACTGTTCCCGTCCGGTGCTTTTTCTGGCGATTTTGTTCTCTCTCTCTCTCTCTCTCATCTTCTTCTCTTGCCCTGAACCATTGATCATCGGTTGCCTCTGTCTTTGTTGTCTCCATCTTTTTTTAGTACATATTCATCACCATTCTCCATCAGCCCCCGCATTGAGCATCCCTTTCCACTTCTTCATCATCTGCGTCATTCTCTCTGCCTATACGATCACAGCAGCTAGCCAGTTAGCCAGTATCTCCACCTCCTCAAGCCATCAAGAATGCCAGTGTTGACCATCGAGAACATTTTTTTGGGCCTACAAGTGAACACTTTTTAGGCTGACTTAAGTTTACATTAGAAACCATCTTTCATCTGCATTCGAGCTCTGGTCATTACAAGTTGCCTGGTCACTCCATTCACATATCCTCTGACCGGTAAATTTTCCTCGAATCTCGGGTGACTGATGACCAAGTCGGACTTCAGAAGCGCTATTTTCACCATTCCAATGAGTTGCCTCAAGCTCTCTGGTCAGCTTACCCCTACGATGACCCATATGCTTGCTTATGAATATCACATCACACGACATGGTGTTTGAGAAGAGCGAGAACGACTTTTGATAAAAACAAGCGTCCTCCTATGGCCTTTGTTCGGCCAACGGAAACTGCAGTTTGTCAGCCCTTTATGTCCAGCCTTTTTGTTACCCTCAAGCGTGTGATCTCGACTCTTTTTTGTTGAAAAAGCACTTGGTAGCCTTTAAAAAGTGTCACAAATAGCTTACAAACCACTGACCTCGCGGTCTTTTGGACGGAAGTGACCACGGGTTCGGGGTCCGAGGTCCAAGGTGGCTCTGACTTTTATTCCTCATGACCGCTTCGGGGTCGTGTGATGAGTGATGAACAGTTCCAGATGAAATTGAGAAGTCTTGCCAAAAATATATCAAAAGATGGACTCTATCAGAATGGAGAACTCTCATTCTTGTTGTGCTCGGGAAAGTGAAACGGAAATCGAGTTTGGCTAGTGAGGATCAGAAGAGATCAGGATGATTGAAACAACTAGTCTTCTTGGTCAGCATGCGTCTATCATATATATTGGATATGAGCGGAAAAATAAGAAGATTGTGGTGATAGTGATGAAAGAATATTTGTAAATCAGTGACAAGCGAGCCGAGGGAAGACAAGGAACCAAGAAAAAGGCTCTATTCCAATTCACCATCGGATTAATATGAATGAGAGACAGAGAGAGAGAGAGAGAGAGAGAGAGAGAGAGAGAGAGAGAGAGAGAGAGAGAGAGAGAGAGAGAGAGAGAGAGAGAGAATATTTTGACTGGCAGATCGCACATAAATTGAGCAGCAAGTAATGATCTCAAATCGGATGTGAAAGGTGATGACGAGTGAGGAGTCCACAAGATGCTGCCATAGAAAAGGTGGAAAGAAATTTGAAGCTACTTCATCCACAGGATTGCCTCCATCATATTGCTACTGGAATATTTGACGCAATCAGACCCTCTGTTCTCCTCTGGTCGAGTTGCATCAATCTATATGCTCCATGAGATCAGCTCCTATCCCGAGGTTTGTGGGGGTGATAGGGGAGAACAAGTGACTTGAAACTAACAGAATGGAAGTAATTTGGAATGCTAAGGTTTACCATGAAAGCCGATTATAGAATTCTATTGACATGAACATGCATCATCCTGGGCGCGAGTATCACTTTCTTTTCCTCTCTCTCTCTGTATGTGCTTCTCTGTTCACCTCCTTATCATCTAGCAGACACGCTTATCCCAAGCCACAGGCTCCCCATGAATTGGAATAACAATCTCGCCTCACCACAAGCCATTGGCAAGCATTCTGCCTTGGTTGATACATCATCGGGCCTACATCAGTGACCTACGGCTCTTGCCATGAAGCGGTCGGAGAAGATCTTTTATCCTCTTGATTCCGCTTTTTTTGCTCCTAGGATAACATCTTGATGGATATCGCTTTTTGTTCATATCTGGTAGCTCATACGGTTTATGGATTGTGGCTTTTCACGATCGATATCCAGTTTGTCCCAAAAGTTGAGCCTGTCTCTGATGGACTCGATTATCTAATCAACAATGAGTTTATGGCAAGCATCAAGAGATGCTTCTGTTCGCTCATTTTGTGAGCCATTCAATCGGACTTGCCTCCTCTGTGGACATTCTTTTTAGAATAGGTAATCTTATCTCATGAAATAAAGTAGAATGAGAATGCCTTACAAAATTACTATCACTCCGTCAATCTCGGCTCAGTATCCCAGGAGGCATTGTGCTGGGCTGGAGAGAGAGAGAGAGAGAGAGAGAGAGAGAGAGAGAGAGAGAGAGAGAGAGAGAGAGAGAGTCCATGACACTCCAAGACCCTTTCTGTCAACTGCCTCATTGTTTCCAATCCTCTTAGCCACCAATCTTCAGTTCTGAAACACAGTGAGAAGAGAATCAGTCAAAATAAAAGACAGTTTTTTCTCTGTTTCGATAATTAGATGATTGGATGATTAGATGAGAATGGACAAAGTAAAACCTTTCATCGAGAGCAAACAGCGCATCTTGAATAATTTAAGATCCGCAGATCTAAAAAATTCGAGCAACTTGACAATTCGACCCCAAGACTGAGATGAAAAGAAGTATTTGTGTATTGTTTGCCCCAAGAACTATAGCATACTTAGTATGCTCATCATCAATGCCCAATTATTGATAAGAGGTTGACGCGATCGGTCTCATCTTATCTCGATGACAAAAAATTATAGCCCTCTCTCCCTCTCTCTCAGTGTACCTCTTCCACCAAACACACGGTGGAAAAATCTTATGGCAAGTAATCCTTATAAAAGTGACAACTATTCTGCTCTATGGACATGGTAAGATGGTGACCTGGACACAAAATGATGAGAATAGATGTCCGAATTTCGAACTTGAAAAGTTAAGGATCTATATCAAAAATTCCATTTCGAATACATCGAAAAAAGGAATAGGACTAGATGGCTCTGAGGTCGGACCGGCCGTTCGCGAGCCCTCTTTTTTCCCTTCTCATCCCCTTCCCATGCTATCGCTCACGAGCTCCTTCATCACAATAACCGCTCTCACAAGCAACTTTACTCCCGAAAGTGGCTCACTTGCCCTCAGTTCTTCTCTTAGCCAGATTCATCGAACGTTCACATCATCTTCATCTTCCTCATCCTCTTTCTTTCTCTCTCTCTTTCTCTCTCTCTCTCTTTCCATCATCTCCTCTAGCCACGGAGCATCTTCATCACTCCAAGTCATCTTCACCCTCTCCCTTATCCCATCCACCGATTCCACTGGTCTCTAGCGGCTTCTCTGGCCTCTCAGTCCTTGGTCTGGTCCGCAGACACTGTCCGTATCTGGGATCAGAGATGGAAACCACCTCGTTAACTTCCCTGTCGATGAAGCCTTCTCCTCTCTCAGATCATATGGTCTCTCCGTCAGCAGCTAGTTCTCTCTACCTCATCCACGAATCGGCCAAATCAACCACACCAACTTCCGAACCGGACAAAAATGGACAACATATCGAGTGTGTCGTGTGTGGTGACAAAAGTAGTGGTAAACATTATGGTCAGTTTACTTGTGAAGGCTGTAAGTCTTTTTTTAAGCGTTCTGTGCGTCGAAATTTAACTTATACTTGTCGGGGAAGTCGCAATTGTCCCATCGATCAACACCATCGCAATCAGTGCCAATATTGTAGACTCAAAAAGTGCTTAAAAATGGGTATGCGGCGAGAAGGTGAGTACTTAAATCGCTCTCCAATTGTTCATCATTTCTCTCATTAACCGAATAAGAATCAATTCTCTTGGATTTGAATTGGGATTCCCATCTTTGAATCTCAAACTCCAAAGCATCTTAGTATGCCAAGTATCTTATTAATGTCCAATGTGAAATAGTCAGCGAATACTTCTACCTCATTTTCCTCTTTTTATCTCTCTCCTAGCCGTGCAAAGAGGCCGAGTTCCTCCATCCCAACATGCTCTACCGGGACACATAACTCCTTCTCTCACTAACGGAGAATCACTCAATGGACCCTATCAATTGTCTAGTTTCATATCACTACTAGTTCGTGCTGAACCTTCACGAGCCTCACCAATGTCTCCATACATGAGAACAAGTAGCATAATGACAATCGATAGTATATGTGAATTAGCGTCTGAATTACTGTTCAATGCGGTGAGATGGGCGCGTAATATACCTTTTTTTCCTGACCTCCAAGTGACTGACCAAGTTGCTCTTTTGCGGCTAGTTTGGTCCGAACTTTTCGTCTTGAATGCATCTCAGTGCTCCATGAATGTCACCGTTGCACCTCTACTAGCCGCATCCAATGTTCATGCATCTCCCTTCGCGGCCGATCGTGTGATGGCTTTCATGGACCATATACGAATATTTCAAGAGCAAGTTGACAAACTAAAGTCTCTCCACGTGGATGATATTGAATACAGCTGTTTGAAGTCAATTGTTTTATTTTCAACAGGTAAGATCACATCATTTTTCCCACCTTTCCTTGTATCCTCTTTCCGTGGGAAAGAATTCATTCGCAAAGCGCGTATGCACTGCCAGCATCGAGACAAAGTCATGTACATGTATTTATCTATACAACTATCTCTTATATTGCTCTCTATTCGAGTCCGATGCATTAAATTTCTCAATGTGCATCACAAAATGGTGCTTCTGATGGTGATAACGATGATGCTCGGTGTGTTACATGCTAATTTTATTTATTACAAGAAACTAATGTGAGGAGAGAAAAGTTTGTAAGTTGCTGAGATTTTTTTTTCTCGCCTCTCAATGCTCGGTGAGGAATGAGAAGCATATGATGCTGTTCATGAGGACGAAGTTTTGAATATTTTATCATTCATATTATTTGCATTTTTTGACAATATTTCTTCTTTTTTTTCTCGCTCTACAATCATCACCACTATCTCTATTGAAATTAAATTGCATTTGAGATGCCATGTAAGCTCATCCAAATGCTCCTCGTCCTTAGGCGTTATGTTCATCTGACAGCCCCATTTGTTGAATTTCGATTCTTGAAGAGTGCATAAAATATGGAATTCCAATGATTACGATAAAATTGGTGTCCGATTAACTGCTTCTGCCAAATCTGGCGATTTATGTGATTCAATTAATATTTTTCCGGCAATTAGCATCATCTCTGCATAAAAACAGCCTGTCTAGCGTGCGATGATCCTACCGATAGTGAGCTGCCGAGAGGCTGAATGAGAGTAAGATCAAGACAAGAGGACAGGATCAAATGACTTATTTAAGTAGGAATCTTGTTCTTGCTTACCCTTATCGACATCCACAAGATCCTCTCACCAATCAAATCTTGATTTACCTGTAAGGGTGCTTTCAGAGCACTTTTCTCTTCCAATTCCTTTATTTGGGTTAATCATTGACAAAAAAATTCAATTTAGATCATCTGACGCGTTAACCACACTCTATGGCTTGCCGACGACACCTTTAGCGTCTTCTTCTTCTACCTCTTTGCCCAAATCTCACACTTTGTGGGCCAATATTTCCAATATTCGTGTCAACTTGAATATTCCAAGCGCGAATATTGCTGGTTGCTGATAGTAAAGTGTTCTGATAGCGTTCCACAAGCTCTGATCGGTACAAGTGGAGATCAGTTGAATTCGTTTCATCTGAGGAATGTGTGTATATGTGTGTGTTTGTGTGAATATGTATTCGGTGCTGGAAAGAGAAGTGAAGGAATGAGCAGCTACTAAATGGCGTTGATTGTTTAAAACTGTTTACAAACTTGGTAATGATTGCTGCTTGTTTTCCTCATCCGTTTACTGCTTGATGGTGTGATGTGAATCTGGAAATTATCATCCTTTGTGTCTCGCTCCTGTGATCAACAGGGAGACATGCGGCTGAACGGTGGTAGAAGGGTGAGGATGCGGGCGAACCGCGTTTGCCCCGCGCACCCCTCATCATGCTCATCGCTGCTTCCATGCAAACCATGGCTTCTGTAAATTAGATATCATTAACCCCGTTTGCCGTTCTGCTCGCTGCCATGAACTTGACCCATTTCAGATTCCGGACCGGAATTGTTCTCTTTTACCTGCTAACTCCGATGAAGCTACAGAATGCGATTCAGCGAATCATCGATGCGATCAACCTGAATTTCGATGTTTTCTGATCCACAATCAACTATTCTCCCGTGAATTATGTTAATTAGTCCCTACAAGAGTGAAGAGACTGAGATTAAGCAATCGACAATCAACAAAATTAACAACCTGTAAGTTTTCTCTCAAGCCTGATCATCGGCACCCCGATTCACTGCAATCACAAGCTCATAAACTTCAACAGTGTACAAGTTTCACTCTTAAGCATGCTTCATTTCTTGTCTCCAGCTAGTAGTTGGTAGATAGATTCCCTAGAATTTCACTGGTCAAACTGGACTCTCTTTTGCATCACTTGCATCATTGTGACAAGCCGTTTGTTGTTTAGCTTTTTGCTGGCCAATAGCCTCCAGTTCTCTTTGTTTTCCAATGAACTCTTCCCTGTTAGTATGTTTAGAGTCAAAAATAGTGTTGACTTGCCCACCAAACAGTCCCATTGGGCCAACATCTTAGGTCTCCTGTCAAACTAAAAATTTTGCGCCTCTCTCTACTTCTTTTTCGTTCCTCATCCTTCTCTACAACTTGTGTTTTATGATCTCAAAGCTTGCGATCAGATGTATGCTCTTCTTTGGCCTCACTTTTTCCCACGTCTTGCTTTCGCGCTCTTCAGGCCCAACTGCACCAAGTCTAATTATCCAAAAAACTGGCCAAAGAAGGAAGATCGAGCGGCTGAGCTGTCTGGAGAAAGTGAGCTACACACGAAGGCCAGATTCCTCCACCAAACTGCTTGCACTAGTAAACTTTCTCTCTTTGAGAGCCTTTTCCAACTAATGTGGCCACAAACATAGCCATCATGAGCAGGCAGTACTATTTGTTGGGCTCTTTGTTCTTGGCCCATGGCCTCTGTCCTTCCACCCCGCTCACTTGTTGCACTCGCCTCGAATTCCTTTCGCTCCATTCCTTTCCATTCCTTTCCATTCCTTTCCTTGGGCATCTCTCAGCAATCTCTTCCCACAGATCACAGCCTTAGATGATCCTGAAAAAGTCTCAGATTTATCGAATCGGCCAAATCCACCGATTACCTCACATTTTTCCATTTGAAGGACGGTGAAACTTAATTCAGGCAGCAAGAAAACAGTCCAGAATTGTGTGTGAGGTGTTTTTCCCATTATTCCAGATTTATTTATCCAGTAAACATTTTTCACGATAATCACGAAATGTAAAGATTTTTTGGCTGAGGAGACTATATAGTTTCCATGGATTTTGTCTAGGTTATCGTGTAAATTGATCATAAATGAGTTATCTCGGTAATGTATAATATTCAATCTTAGCATTTGTTATAATTTCCCCGGGACAATTTTACCAGATACGGTGTACGAAACAGTAACGTTTGTACCAGAGAAACAGTTTTTTTGAGAGTGAATCATTTAAGACTTCTATTCTGACCATTTGATTTTTTATTTGATTCAACATTTATTTTATATTGTCCAAGCTACCATATATGATATATTGATTATCACTGTTTATTCATAAAATTGAACACCTTTTTAGGACCCTTTTAGGAGGAAAATGGTTAGGAAAAATAATTTTTGCTTGATAATAGAGCAACTGCAGTTTAATATGAGAGCCTGAAACCCATATAAACCCATATAAACTTTCCACCCTCTTCGTCAAACACAAAAGCAAGCCACTTCTTCAGTGTAGTCGGCAAGAGGCGAGCAAATTCTTCAACTTGTTGTGATAGACTAGGTGATGAGGTGGAAGTTCAGGCCCCATGTCTAGTGAACAAAGTCGCTGAGCAAGTCTTGTTTACTTGGTGATATTGTCCATGGCAAAGGTCATGGAGGCCATGGCACGTCGATCATGTTGGTGGAAGATGTTGGTGGATGGAAAAGCAGCCGATTGCCTGTTTCTTGGCCCGGGAAACCAGTGCTCATAGAAAAGAAACCAGTTTCTTTTTGGTGATTGACTAAATACAGTAGTAATCAGTAGGAGAGTCCCGAAAAGCTAGTCCATCAGGAGAGTATGAAAATAGATGAGTGGAGAGAGTGAGAGAGAGAGAGAAAAAGAGAAAGAGAGAAAGAGAGAAAGAGAGAAAGAGAGAAAAAGAGAAAGAGAGAAAGAGAGAAAGAGAGAAAGAGAGAGAGAGACCATACAATTTTTAGCTGACCGAATCTGTGGGCAGCGGATCCGGATGCTGGTGCCCGGGGAAAGAAAGTAAATGCTCATTGCTCAAGATACGAATTACATCGCATTTATATGTGCATAAACACTAAATAGGATTTCCCGTTGGACATGTCTATTTGCAAAATAATTTCTAGTTATCTGCGGCAATGAACACACGGCTTATTCTCTTTTTCCTCAGGCACAAGCATCCGGATCCGGTTCTTAGTATTCCAGGGTAATGAGGGCTCATCTTTATTCTACTCTTTGAATAGATTCATTTCACCCTATCGCCCGTCTAATCCCTCCCAGGAGCATCAAGCCTCTTGGACTGCTACTTGCTCAAGAAGAAGGCGTCAAATCATCATGATGGCTCATAAAATCTTTCATATTAATAGTAAATGAGATATATTTCCATCCTCCAAGCTAATCACACGCAATATAATGTGACTTTAACCTGGCCACATTAGAGATCATGGAAGCAAATGGAGCAAGAAACGACTTGCTACTGGTTGCGTCTGATTATTCATCACAGTCTATTTGCGAAAGAGTTCCGGCGATTAGTAAATAGTGATCAATTTTGATGATATCTGTTGTACAGATTTTGCTCTACACGCTCCCATCAATTGTGACAAATTTTCACTCTCTTATTCTCGATAGCACTCACATACATGCATGTACATACATGTACTTGAGAAACATTCTGAACGTTCATCTTTTTATATATTCTCACCTCGTTTAATAATTATTGGATTACCGCAGAGCAATGGCATTGTCAGCTATGTTCTCCTATTGATACTATTGATACTTTGTTCTGATTCGAAAGGTTTAAATTTTGTCGCCTGATCAATTTCACCGCCACTTTGCTCACACACATTACTTCTTTTTTGCTACTTTCGGCTCTGTTTCTTTCTTCACCATCACTCATCAACTTTACGGTGCCAAGAGAGCGGCCGCAAGTGAATTAGTGGCATCAGCAAACAAGAGCCACTCGACTAGACTAGTCCAAAAGATGGCTTTCGAAACGGAGGCTCAAGTGGAATGGAGAGATTGGAAATGCTCGAGGAGGATGATCGATACTAGGCCCAGGATTTCATGCAATAAGCTCGATGAGAAAAAGACAAATGAAGTGAGACTCGGAAATGACTCGCTGAATAGGGAATGGAGTGAGTGTATGTATGTATGTGTGTGTGAGAGAGAGAGAGAGAGATGAAGAAGAAGTGGAATCAGAGCGATAATGCTCGAATTGAGTAGTAGAAACTTGCTACTAGGAAGCTCCTAATAGTGGAGACGATTGAAAGTTATTCACTAGTATTCACTGAGCAAGCCATTGACACGACTATTTTTCCTTTTTGATCTCGCCTTCATCAGCCTTTTAATCTGACTCCGTTTGTTGTATGTGAAAGGATCAATTCCAAGTTTCAGAAGAGAGCAAAGAAAGTGCAAAGAGTAAGTCCACAGAAGTGATTGAGGTCTCAATTCAAGTGAAATCATGCTGAATTGTCTATCTTCCAGCATCCGAGCTCACCTTGAGAGTAGTATTCACTCTTGACTCTGACAACAGAAGAACAGTATGCCGAGTGAAAAGAGTGGAAAAGTTACAGGAAGAATGAAAAACAGAATAACAGTTACATGAGGAATATTTTTGCTTCCTGATTGGCCCACTCAATTCATTGGCATTTTTTGTTTGGAAAAAGTGTAGCAGCCAGTTTTCTAGAGTCAATTTTGTGGAGGATTCATGAGGAAGAGATTGGTAGAATCGAAGGAAAAGAAAGAAAGAGAGAAAGAGAGAGAGAGATACAATTGATGGGTGAGAAAGGCACCCCTGAGTGGGTCAATCTTGACTGTTGGGCAAGCTGTTAAACGGCAGTGTGAGGGCAAAAAAGTGAAAGAAGTCGCGTTGCTGGGATTGCAAACATGATCTTGTGGCCTACAGAATGGCCAGTTCAGCGGTAAGAGTACAATAGAGATGGGTGAAAGAGGACAAAGAGAGCGGAAACTGTGGCGAAGGCAGCTCGAGGTGTTTGTTGCTAGCTAACCCCTGATCAGAGCACTCGTCATCACTAACTAGTAAGTTGAACCGTTTTCTATGTCCTCACAGCGCGCATATATATCAACCACATGAACCAACTCTCGGTGCCTAGTCATTTGGCCAGAGACTCTCCATTATGCCCCCGAGATCGACCCGAGCCTATCTCGCTCTTCATCTCACTCTTCATCTCGCTCTTTGAATTATGAATTTGAATTTCAATCGTTAACCACCGATTCATGTCCTCCGAACTTGATCCTCCAGCCAATTTATCACTTTTGTTGCATGCAAAATTATCTTCATCATCATCCTCTCCTGTTACAATGGCCCGCATCTCTCTCTCTCTCTCTCTGCCAAACTTTTTTCCATATATGGCCTACTCTTTGCGACTTGCACCATCTTTTAGCCTGTACTCCTAGTAGACTCTCTTTCGCTGATCAACGAGGCCAATTTTTGGCAATCCGAGGCTCAAAGAGAATATCAAAGCTGCTCAAATCCTCTCAGAATCCTCTTTGTGGCCTGCCAGGTAAATTAAGGCTTCATTCCTGGTAAATAAGATTTATACAGCGATTGCATCCTGAGACTAGGCTTATTCACCTTGAGTTCATGAAATTCACGCAGATAGCTAGTTCAACAGTAAAACATCTAAAGAGCCTAATTTTATGGGCTTAAGCTTCTATAGAGTACAACTTGTGATTTTCTTTTAAATAGCTTTCGATTACAGGGTGATGTAGAGTCACAAAATGGAGCCAATAATCGTCTCCTCGCAGATTTTGAGAAGAAAATTTTCATTCCCCATCAGAGGCTTCAAATTTTTTCTTGTAAAGCGCCCTTTTTTAGACCCCAACTTTACATACCAATTTTTGCTCTATAAGTTTCTCATTGAACAGAATGATTTGTCTCAATTCAAGAACTCATCGGACTAGTAGTAAAGAAGATCTTAATATAAAATCTTGGAAATCCATCATGAGGAACTGATAAACATGTAATTCCCTCATTAGAAAATTCTACATCATATCCCAACCGAATTTATGCTCTAAGCTGAAAATTCTCAAGAGATCATTAAATTGGTGAAACAAGTATTAATTCAATATTCTCAAAGACAAAATGGTATGAAAATGAAACGATAAGCTGGAAAAATGATGATTTCCGGAGATGAGCAAATTGAAGAGAATCCTAGCCAGGGAAGCATCATCAGAGAAAGTAAGGAACATTTTTGAACAATCTACCAGAGATGATCAAAAAGCAACAAAAGTAGTTTTCTCATGATCACTTGGTGGCTTGATGTGACATGAAGAAACTACAAAGGAAGAGAGAGAGAGAGAGAGATTGGTGATAATGTGGATGCGGCTTGTTGATCTGTGGCCATGATCTAGCCAGTGGAAACGGTTTTGACAGGAAAAATGTTTTGTTGTGTTGTTACAAGCAATATTGTCACTTATTCACTAGACTGTTCATCCAGTTGCTCATCTTCTCTGGGCAAAGGATGATTGCTGTGCGCCGTTGGCTTCTTTGCCTCTGCCAGCTTCTCCCAACTCCCACTTCTCCGATCCTATTATTTAATGGGAGAGCTTTTTTAACCACACAAATGGTTCATAATATTCTTCGACATAATCGGATATGCTCGTGGCTATCTCCTGTAATGCTCGTTGATGGAAGAGAAGAAGAATTCGCTTGGCTGACTGAATGGCAAGAAGAAGAGCAAGAAGTCTGAGGATTGGCATAAGACATCTGACAAAGTTTTCGCTTCGCTGAGCTCTGATAAGATGAAAAGCTCGCTGAACTCTATGGGTTAACGGGTATTTGCTCCAATCTTCCATTTTTATGCTTTACGATGATGCCTGATCCGCTAACCTCACGCTCGATCTAAGCACATCCATCTATCAGTAGGCCTCTATTCTCATCATCTGATTGTTTTGTGAGCCTTTGAGCTGCTTTCTTTAAAAATAACTACACTGTACTTTCTAGATTCAATATTTAACTTATTTCATCCATCATAAAGCTCACATTTGTCTATTCTTCTACCAACCTTTCTACAGCTTAAAATTATTCCTCTTCCATTCATCAAACCTCCTTACCTCCTCAGCAGCACAACTCTACACTCTGAATACTCTCGGTGCTACAAAATGAATTCTTTTAAGTCACTTTTCAGTAAGAAAATTTTCAAAATTAGCGTTCAATTTGCTTCATCATAGAATTAATAGTCATGAAAAACTTTTTATCCTCGGATAAAGTTTCGTCATCTCACTCAGTTTTTCATGTTGAATTCAGTAAGGATTTGAGTGATCTCTTAAAATCACTCGATTCACTCATAGGTTTATCAATTTGTGCCATCACATCGAAGCACTTTATGCAGAAAGCATTTTCCTCTTGTCAAGAATGTTTCAGTGTAGACCAAAAATCATTTAAATCATCATTTTCTAATGAATACTTTTTTCCCTATTTAGATGCCTGTGGTCTGGCTGATGTCAATCATATCGAAAGTCTCCAGGAAAAGTCTCAGTGTGCTCTGGAAGAGTACTGTAGAACTCAGTATCCTAATCAGCCCACAAGATTTGGTAAACTATTGCTTCGACTTCCATCTCTACGAACAGTAAGCTCACAAGTCATCGAACAATTATTCTTCGTTCGCATTGTTGGTAAGAGGCCTATCGAGACCTTGATAAGAGACATTCTGTTGACTGGTGATAGTTCTTTCAACTGGTCATACCTGCCTATACAATGATCAACTGATCATTCTGATGAACATCCTAGTCTCATTACAGTGGCGAAAAAGTGAAATCTGCATACAAAGTCTCTACTAGAGCGGTCCAAAGCAATTATGGATCTGTAGTTGAGCAAAATTCAAACAAGGTGGATTAGTGATTGACTGATATCAATTGTTCAACTTTCCAGGTGATAAAGTCTCCCCTCATTGTAAGTCCTAATCAGGAATAACAATCATCATCAACCCGCCGAAATATGCAAAGTGTGTGCATCGTTCTCCTTTTTCCTTTTCCTCTGTAGATTTGTTGAAATATTCACTAAATGTCTATATCAATTCACCGATCATTTCATATTTCATGATTGTTCCAAGTATCTTTTTGGTGTTCATTTTGTCCATTCATCAGAAAATGTAAATTTTTTCCTAAGTAAATCAATTTTGAGACTGAACTCGCAACAGAACGACAGATCTCTTTTCCCTTCTCAAACCTTTCATTTTCAAGCCAGCATCCACTCATATCCACTGTACCCTAGAGCAATAAGATGAGTAACTAAAACGTCGACCTACACTCTTCACCTGAATGCCTATGAGAAGAAGAATCTTACCAATTTCGCATGATGAATAGCCTGCCAAAGTGTTGCACTTTCAGAGGAGCAGCCTGAGGGATGCTGAATAACCACCAGAGAAGAGCAAGAAAGCATTCGAGTGAGAATGAAGTCGTTGTAATTGCAAATAATTAGGGCACAAAGGGTTGAGATGAGAAAAGCGCGCTAAGCAGAAACAAAGAGCTAGGTCTCTAAATATTCCAAGCTATATTCTCTACTTCTACGCCATTTGTATTCCTTCCT
Organism: Brevipalpus yothersi; assembly: GCA_003956705.1. NCBI lineage: Eukaryota > Metazoa > Arthropoda > Arachnida > Trombidiformes > Tenuipalpidae > Brevipalpus > Brevipalpus yothersi. The sequence goes on from QZCP01000140.1 coordinate 61,095, forward strand.
ATTTGTCAAGTTTTCAATGAGCTCGCGTCCTTCTTCCTTCACCAAATCAGCAAGAGGCATGCTGAGCAGCTTAAAAAAGTTGTTCGCAAGTGTTTTTACGTTCATCATTTATTCCTTTTTGCTTTTCGCTCATGATTCTTTTGAGTAGAGCATTCTCCTCAAGCCTCACGAGTTTTCATGAGCTCGATTGTCACCCGTTTCTAGAGTGCATTTCTTCATCTCTTTTGAGTTAGACAAAAGCTGAAATTTCATGATTCTCATATATAGAGTCTGGAAGCTCATTTTGCCAGCGTCTTGGCAGGCTGAGAGGAGAGGATTGCGATGAACTCAGCCGAAAGCTACACGATCAAAGGAATCCACGGCAATCATGAAGTGACGTTCTTCTCGAGGCTGGCTGAGCCTTTAATTACATGATAGATGAGTAAGTCGCTCGATTAGCAGAAGTCAATTATATACCACAAATGCGAACAGTTTTTGCCCTTCCAGACTGAAACAATGTGCTCGTGACTTGAATGTGCTTTTTCTTGCGGAAGAATCTCGCTCACTCAATGCTGAAGAAAATTTATCACTCGTAATCAAATTAAAAGCTCTTCAAGTGAGCATGTAAACTGTACAAATTGCCATAGACTTTAGAGGGAAACATAGAGATGACCAGAGATGAAGCGAAAGATCAAAAGGATGACCAAGACTGACCACTATTCCCTACGAGACTACTCATTGTGTACTTTCACGACTATTCATTCTGATTTGTGGTCAATGCTCATCGATTGGTTGCTCCTTTAGCCAGTCGAGATTCAGTCTCGCTTGATGATCTCAAAATAAATCGCTTTTCACTCCACTAAATGTTCTCTGATTTGATTAGCAAAGCTCACCACTTTCATTATTAATTGAAACACTTTGCAACTCTTACCAGCCTTACATTGGAAGGGTAACTTTTGATAAATTGTATCCAAAGGGTTCCTGTTTGTTCACCACTTTGCATTCCCTTTTCGCACCTCATCGGATCCCTCCCCTTAAATGTTAACAGGAATACTTCTGCAACCTATGAGGAGCATTCTTTCCAAGTGAGACTGAATACTTTCTTCCCGCTACATGTGCCCACCTCATACCTGAGAAGAGTTGCCTCTCCATATATCATATATCATCTCAAACTTGGTCTCGATTACGTTTGATCAATCTCAAACTATTCTTGTATGAGCTGTTCATTTGTCCAGATTATCTCCAGCAAATATAGCGTTTCGATCCCTCAGGAGATGAGGAAATGCGACAAAGCAGCCTGTCGATGATACATTGTGAATCTGATTAGACACAAGAGAAAAGTGACTGAATCCAAGTCAGATGATGAAGTGATTCTGGGTGTAATAAAAGCTTTTTCCATGTATAACAGCTAGGCGTGTAATCAACCGCAAGCTCTACCACCTCTTTTTTTCGTCTCTCTCTCTCTTTCTCTCTTTCTCGCTTTCTTTCCTTCCTTCTGTCCATTGTCTTCCCTGTCCCAGCTCGAGGCTAGCATCTTCACCCATATACTCATGAGACAAGTCGTCCATGATAACCAATTTTGTTTTCGAGATGAATGGTCATCAAAAAGTGTGAAAGTTTGATCGGTAGCAATCTTTTCTCTCATCTTCTTTTCCGTGAAGTGTACTTTCTATCAATATTTGAGTGCTTTCATGGAAAATCTTGACAACACTGTGAATTCAGCGATCCTGAGAGAGGAATATTCAACCAATAGACAATTGTACAATAGTACAATGTGTGTACTTGTAGATGGAGATTGTAGATGAGAAATATATCAATTGTGTGTAGAGCTACCCAACAAATCATGGAGAAATGAACGAAGTATGAACTCGATGGGATCAGTTGAATCTCTTTAGCCAGAGAAATAATTGCTAACACAATTGTTCAAACACAACACAAGGAGGAGAGCTCACGAATGACAGGAGATTCAGTTTGAGTCGAAAATAAGGCGAATTGAGCAAGTAAGAGTGTCAACTTAACCATAATTCGGGAGGGCAGTGACTATCATCATAGGCCGATCATTGCTCAACTGATCAGTTATCACTTTCTATTCCCAGTAAGAGTTCCACTATTCATTAATAAAAACAGAGAATAGAGAGAATACCACCCATTATAGGACAGACAGTTTCTTCTTTATCCACGAAAACGATCATTCATAGTTATTTTTCAAGGTCGCTCTCTTTTTTCTCCAAATTCGAACGCAGAAGATCAAAGTTGAAAATGGAAAATGGAAATGCTTGATTCCGAAATGAAGCATGCATAATCCGAGATCTCCTTCATGAGCAGTCAATGAGCTCAAATAGACGCTCTGATCCTATTCAGGTAAAGGTTAGCAATCGTTGAGAGTCAGTTTAAAATTAACTGATAAAAGCGTGATGAGAAACCAAGCGGTGGACAAAAACGACGATCTTTGTTGTTTGAGGGCTTCTAGATTTCCTCGTTTTATCCACAGTGGTGGAGAGAAATGATCACTGAATAGAGGCACAATCAACCCAGGACGTATGTGGCCAATGATACAGCAAAAGCAGAGGTTTAGGTAAGCCGATTCTCATGGGTCTTTGAGCAGCTTATGTGATCACCCAGCGATTTGGCATTTTTGTCAGCTTCGCCTGCCGCTGATCAGGCTCATTGGGATGGAGGCTCCTAGACGCGTTCAGTGTAGATCTGATTCATATATATTTATACATATACACACATATATATACTATATACTATCAATTGATTTGAAAGGGTCTCAGACATGAGGACACTGAGCTTCATATATTCATAACGCCAAGCTGAGCTTCAGCTGACCTCAGGCTGTTCGGCTAAGCCATAACCACAAACCACGCTCGGAGTGTTACATTCGATCCCGTCAAATGACCGAAGCAGAGGCAAGCTTTTTGAGAGCCAATCGAGTTATCGAGGCCAAACTCGATCTGAATAATAATTGGCAGGCTATTATCGAATATGATCCAATATTACCATCCCCACTTTGCACGAACGAATTTAGTGACAAATGTTGAATTATAGGTCGCCAGTGAGCACACTACTTAATTCCCTAGCTGAGTTTTGGAAGAATCTGCGCAGAATATTGGATAGGTACAAGTATGCTCCTTGTAAAGATTTTTTGAATTCCAGCGAGATTGCGTTTACTACCTCCACTTTATCTAGTGAGTAGTCTTCTGTCATGAGATTAGAAATTTTAACTCAACAAATCGGAGAAAACTGATTCAAAGAAAGCCTGATAAGAGAAGAGAGAAGAATTGACCATCTCAAACAGTGGTCCTATTTAAATTCCCCTTTGTTCTTGTTGATACTTCTCTAGAAATATTGAGCTCGCTCTCCAGATCAATAGTTCAGGCCTCATTCATTGATTCATTGATTCGGCTTACAGAACGTAGTGTTATCTACTGTGCTTCCTCATTGCATTGTTTTCGCGTTGTAACTGTTGCTATTAATAGTATGAAGCCGCTGTTCTCAATATCAAATAAATTAATTGAGATAAAATTTTCATTGATGGATAACAAAAGTTGAGGGAACTGATGATCAAATGAGATTTCTCTGGCTCTCCTATAGTGTTGAACCGATCTGATTGATTTCCATTCCTCACTTTGAGACTAGCTATTTGAATCCTGATTTTTTTCCACTGAGAAAAAACTTCTCTTCAATTTTTACTCAAAAAATTGATTTCTTTTGATCAATAAGCGAAAAATTTGTTTACAAACAATGAAATCTTCTTGAAAATTTCTACCTCAAAAGATAACTCTTGTACATTATCATTGAAGGAAAATTTCACAGCTCGAGAATTGGCTATTGTATATGAGATGATAGAAAATGTTGAAAGAATAGGTATCGTTTGAGATTCTCTCAATTTTTTATTTCAACAGTTGAACTTTATGGTGCTTGATGTGCTGGTTAAAAATTCAGACTCTCAGAATGGGCAATGGATAAAATATTCCACTACTTCAACTTTATCAGCATTCATCCTACTGTCCATTTGAAACATTTTTCAATTTATCAATTTCTCACATCTCTGCTATCCATTTTGAAAGTGACTTTGTTTATAAGTGTTTCAGAAGGAGCGAAGAGGCTCGATAGCGGTATTAAAAGATCTGACAAACTTGCCCTTCAATCTGGCCTCTTTATTGAGACTGAAATGCTGTTATCGATTGAAAAGAAAAGCAACTCGACGATGTCGACTTCCTTGGCCAAGTGAACCATCATTTTATATTTTCTGATCTAACTTTTACAATATAGTGGGTCCTTTGCTTTCTACACTTTTTTACCAACATTTAAGCGAGTGTCAGCTAAGGGGCACGGTGTGGGCAACCACAATGAGCCAAAAGCTCTTTTTCAAATCGTAACACGCCGCACAAGTCGATAGTTTGCAGCCACTTTTTACCGCTTCCTTGTGTTCACTTTGAAAAGGTCAGAAGAGTTGCCTGACGGTGGCCGCTTTCATTGTTCCCTCATATCGACAACTTCATAGGCCGTATCTATTCTGTTTCCTAAGGGACAACACTTCGCCTCTCCCACCACCCATTCAACGAGGCCATTTCCGATCTGCCTTCGTTTCTGCCGTTTTCCCATAAAAAGCATCCAAGCAACCGATATTAGCAATAGTACCATAGCTTTTTTATCAAATCAGACACTTACAATCACACGCTAACCACATACTAGGGAGAAATGATTTTGCGAAGCCATCTTACAAAAGTCCCTCTGCTCCTGTTTGATATGAATTCAGAGATGGAGTAATATTTCTTACTAAGAAGAAAAATTCGAATAGAGTGTGTTTTTCAAACTTCACAAGCTGATGAGATAGCCAGAAAAAAACTTGGGCACGTCAATGTAAGTCAAAAAATAGGCAGGCTTGGCTGTTATGTTTTCTCATGGAGCATTCAATTGAATCGAGGGAATAAACCAGAGAAAGTGAACTTTTTCATTTATACTTTTCATACAGTAATTTTAGCCTTTTTGTCGAATTTTCGGTAATATTTTACTTTGCCTGCTTTGAAAAGCGTACGAATATACTCAGCTGCTATCATCGAAACAGCTTCAAAATTACGAAAATTCGACAAACTCTGTCCCATTTCCGCTCTGATTGTGGGCTCAATCGGGTCTACAGAAATCATGGATATGGCAGAAATGGATATGAAATAGCTTGAACAAAGCAACGGAGACGAGCCTTCGAGATTCAGCCGCAGCAATCAGCTAGAAAAGTCGCTTCATTCCAGACGAGGTCCATTCATTGGACCCCTTTTATGAATATGACATCAAGAATGCCCTTCCACCCAGAATAGATTCACAAGTGAAAGAGTGTGGGAAGCCTAATAAAAGAGACAGCATTTATGAAATCGATCACACACCAAGACAGCGTAGTGGAAATGACAAATTTGAGTGTTTGTATTCATTTTCGGTCATGTTCGAAGCGCCGGAAATACGTTTCATTGGTGTCATGAATGAAAATTGGAGCATTAAGAGCTGGAGGAAAAATTTTCAGCACAACATCAAACATACTGAAGCCATATAATTCGAATACTATGAATTGCTACTTGACCTTGTCTTGATGAATATCATCTCATTTGTTCGGTGAATTGTTTGAATGTTTTAAAAACAAATTGATAATCTCTCCATTCTTTTTTCTTGGTGGTATTACCCATTATTTTAGCTTACAAAAATATGATTGTCTCTTACCAAAACTTTACTATGATCCAATGCATCCAATCCGCTTGCGAAATTTCAATGAACTACATCAAACTTTGAGGGAAATTCGATCCTTCAATAATTGAGTCGAGCAAAGATTCGAGAGACTCCCATAAACTTGAGGGCCTTTGGATAAGAGAGAACGAAATTTTTTGAGCCTCTCGATAGCGGAAAAAAGTATTTCAGCTATTTTGAATGCAAGTTCGGTAAGTTTTTGATCTTTCGAAAACGTATTCAGCATCCATCAATGGAGTTAGTATGTGTCACTAGCTTTCACTTCAAGGAAAAGTGTGAATCGAATTTTACGAGGTGGACATGTAAGAGCTAGAAAGAAAAAAGAAAGAGAGAAGGAGAGAGCAAAGAGGAAAATCCTCAAAGTACATTAGTTTTGATTAGATTTTGTCGATGAAACACGGATTCAAGAGGCTTTTACACGAATTGCTCTACTTATCATGAATGATGAGTTTGGTTGAGATTGAGTCCGGATGCGAACACTCTATAACATCTATTTGAGCCCTCGCACAGAGATCTTCCTCTGGGAATATCGGACAAACATGATTCATTCCCTTTTACCACAAGTTTGATCCTATTTTGGGGTAAAGTTTTCGAAATCTTATTGTCGAATACTGAGCTCCAAACGAGAATATGAATGAACATGGAAAATTCATCGGTGAATCAACTTTCAGTCACCGTGAGCTTAAACTAGTTCAAACTAACACGTAAGTTGAAGGAAGAATATCCCAACCACCATCAAGCTTCTTAGATGCTGATTTTGAATGCAGTTATCTCCTTGGAAGTGGACAGAAAGTAGAAGGAGATGGTACAGGCGCGTGAAAAATTTTTACTCTTATCTTTTTTACTCAAAGTATCGACATCTAAGCTTTAATTGTCCAGTTTATCTGCACACGATTCAACATTGATCAACCCTGGGTTTTTTTGCACTGCCGATTATCAAATGTCCCAAACACAATGAATGGGAAACAACGATGCCTGAGTAGATGATTGCTACCAAGAGGATTCAAAAAATTGAAAGTCGGCGATCTTATGATCAATTCCTTTTGTTTTGAAATTAAAAATGACCAGTTTTTAGATTAGATCAAGTTTGCAGTTATTTGACTGAAAAATGGAGAAAAATCTAATGACATGAAAAAAATAACAGAATAACAGAGGAAAAAGAATGAAAAATTACTTTCACTCAAGCACTGTTCTGGGAGTTAGTTTGAAAGGCAAAATGGGTGCGGTTGATTCCAATTGGATTGCAGTCAATACACAATCCACAGCTCTACTATGATCACCAAGCTGATCGAGAACGGAACTCATGAAAGACCAGGTTTCATGAAGTGTAGTATCGACGTTCAGGGAGTCTCTCAAATATTTGTCCGCCGATTGTTGATTACCCAGAAGATAATGTGTATGTCCGAGTTGTTGCAATGCTTTGGCATGTTTAGGATTAATGGATATGGCATTCTGGAAATATCCTTTGGCTTCAATATATTGTTTTCGAGCTTTGCATAGGACACCTTTGATGTACATGAGCTGATGAGAAATAGGTCCGAAAACCACATTACCTGCCTCAGAAACACAAGATTCGGCTTCCGAGACCTGAAAAAAGAGAACACAGATGTAAGAGATCTATTCTTCCGCTTCATGAAGAAGATAAGTTACGAATCGAAGAAAATTACCATTCCTAATTTTATATACAACTCTGCTATGAGGATCCACAAATGAATTTGAAGATTCCATAGTTGCTTTTGACTAATTGACCCCCCATCCAAACCGATACCACCGATTATTGTCCCATCTCCGAGCACGGGAGAGCTATCGAGAGAAGCAACTTCACTCAACGTTTGTTCCATTTTGAGTGATAGAGAATCATAATTCGTCCCAGTCAGAGTTAAATTATTGCCACAATATAAAATTCTGTCCTGTTCGTCATTTACAGCATTCTTACAACATCGTAGCAAATGCTTGGCAGTGAGGAGAGCAATTTCATGTCCATCATCTGAGACAACCTCCTCCAAGTGAGCCTGTATCGATGAAATACATTCAAAATTAAGAAAGGACGGATAAACTGCATAAAGAGAATTGATTGAACTCACTCTGATGTAAAGTAGAAGAAGTTGATCAGGATATTCTTCCAATGCAGCCTCACATAAGCTTAGAGCCTCTTGATATTTTTTGAGTGAGGAGAGACAGAGAATCAGCAATTGTATACTTGGAAGATGATAAGGATTCAAAACCAAAGCTATCTGCGCATTCAATATCGCATCATTGATTGCTCGTTGGTGGGCCATATGAAGTGCTAGATGATAATATGGAAGATGATCGTCTGGTGTAAGTTTGGCGAGCTGCTTGAAATGTTTTATGGACTCATTCAAATGGTTTGTCTTGAGCTTTTTGACGGATTCTGTTTCATCCTCATAGATTAGTGCATGAGCAATTCCGATAAGGAGCTGAATTTTTGAAAGGTATTGCTCGTCTTTATCTCTTTTTAAAGCTTCTTGAGCAGCTTCTAAGCCCTTTTCTGGATCATTCAGTTCAATGATAAAAATTTTAGATGTTAGGATGAGAGGTAGAGAATCTTCAGGATCGATACGGGCAACTTCTTTGAAGATAAGTACGGCTCGGAGAGGATATTTTTTTGTTTCCATCATGCTTAAACCAAACTGGAACCAGATATGTTTCACCTCGAAACTGAATTTCATTGCTTTCTCGAACATTTCCAGCATGTAATATTTGAAAGGAGTCAGAGCGATAGTCATCAAATCATAAATTGAGGTGACATTTTCAAGGGACTGTCTGCGTGATTCCGTGAATTCTGGTCCACGATCCAGAACAACATTACGAGAAGCAAGCATTTCACTTATCATGAGTAGCAGCAGTATTTCTTCCTCTCTTTCTCTTGGATTGAATAGAGACTGGCCGAAATATCGATGAGATTTGGAATGACTTCCTTGCATAGCTGTACTCGGATCAAAAGGAGTCCATGAGGAACGAGAAAGCCCTCGCATGATCAATTCAGCTAGATGGCGAGAAACTACTTGACGGGTATTAAGGGATGCTTGAGTTTCACAAATATTCATCATACTGCGATACTGTTTGAATGCTTTTTGCAGTTGTCCATCCTGCAGCTCGATCGATGAATCCGAAGGTTGGTCCGAAGCCATGATGGATGTTGCTGGAGAAGGCGAAAAATTACATGGGTGACAAGACAGTTCTAAAAATCAGACACCCATTGATAGATTCACTCAAACATGAGGTGTAAAATTCAGAGAGGAAACAATACGATAACATTTACAACTACAGCTAGGGTTCGGTATAAAAGACCAAAATTGAAAACAAAAAACCAAACTAACCAAAATAAACCAGAGGGCGCTGTTCTATTGAGTGGCGCTGCTAGTCAACAGTACTCTAGCGTAGAGAGTGGCGCCACCAATGAAGTAGCCACCTAGATAGGCTGCAACCTTTGATAATAGGTAGCTTATTTTGTATGCTAGCGCTCTCTACACTCTTGCAGCGCCATCTAGATCAGTTTAGTTTAGCTTAGTTTAGGCTTGGCTAGGCTGGGTCGTATTCGTTACATAATTTCTACTTGATTTGAGTATGAAATGAAATTCCGCTCATGAAAAAACTTTAGTTCTCACATTCCGAACCAAAATACGAGAAACTGAGTCTTCCTAGCCGCTATCTATGTCAAATGACAAGTTTTGGTTTTTTTGGTTTTGGTCTTTTATACCGAACCTACAGCTAGATAAAAACACATAACATATGATTCTGCAAAAGAGAGCAAAAGAAAGAGGGCGTTAAAGGGAATAGGAATAGGAGCTCCTATTCCTATTCCTGCCTAGGCAGGAATTCGTTCGTCGATCATGTCTTGTTACTAGACATTTATATGTTCATATGTTCCGAGAAAAATAAGAGAAGAAGTTCTAGAGTAAACACGTGCCTTCGCAAGAGAGCAAAAAGAAAGAGGAAAAGAGAGGGCATGGTAGAGAGGATACAGTAAAGAAAGGAATGTCGATCATATGTCCTTTAACTGGACGTTTATCATACATTCCATGGAAAGGTAAGAGATAAGAGAGATAAGAAAGTAAGTAGAAGGGGAATTCACACAATCTAAGACATGAATCTTAATCCTATTATTTTCATCTTATGTGAGACTTTTTTCAGTCGGCTAGGATAAATGACAATTTCAGTCACATTCATTAGGTATAGTTTTCAACTTAAATGAGACAAGGTGTGTGTGCGATAATTAAAGTTAAGCTCTAATCAAATAATTGTAACTTTTTACATCTATAATTTTCAAATCTAGCTTTTTCACATTGGATCAGCATAATTAATTCCAGCTCCAAACTGTAAGCCTGGAGCCGGTCTGTCTCCTGGCTGGAACAGCATTGGAATACAATAGTTAAACTCGAACCTTATGTTCCGGTTGAAATGGAAAACAAGTCCAAAACCGCAAGAAAGGCGATACCGATTGGCCAGGGAATTTAAATATCTGAATATATCACCATTAAAATCAAACTTGCCAATGTTTCCAGCATTGGCAAACATGTGAAATTTGAAAAAATCAGCGAAACGACTGGTACCAATGAAAGGTAGAGGGGTGTCTAAATGCAATCCACCGACCCAAAAGCAATTTGCTCCAAGGGCTCCACTTTCTGAATGGGGTCCAACCCCATCTTCCTCGAAACCTCGAATAGATGATGGACCACCAATAAAATATCGATCAGCAATTGGAATGAAATCGCCCTTCAAAATACCGGAACCCAAAAAGCCATGTAAAGCTAGGTCTTTGTACCTTAAAATTAGTGATTCCAACCAAATTTCATGTCGATGAAACTGAACATTGCCCCCTAAGCCAGCGTACTCTTGTTTGAATCTTAAAGAATATCCCCCACCTCCTTGAGGATGAGGTTTAAGAAATCGCATGGTGTGAGAGACTGAAGATTTTAAAGAATGTCCAAATTCTTCTCTAATTTGAAATGGGGTTCTATTTCCAAGTGGGCCAATTTCTCGCCACTTTCCACTCCATTTGAGATTATGAAAGAGAAAAGGGGTTGATTGAAATGAGAGGCCAGTTAGAAATCCGCGGTCTGTCTCCCTGAAAGCAGAATAAGCTTTGTCGTTTGATCCATTGAAAATGGTTGTGATGAAAGTTGGGTTCTTTTCAGTCCATGGCATGAGCGGGATTTGTAGACTACAATTAACTTTCGATGTACGTTTGGTTCCAATATGATACTCTCCAATCAACTTAGCTCCACGTCCACCCACATTTGGAAGAGCTGATGCGAGCACAATTGATGTTGCATTCTTTTCGAGCAGTGTTTCCACCGTGCCTGAAACATTTTTCTCCTCCACACTGTAGGTTAATTCATAGCCAGAATTATCATCTGAGGGATAAAGCACAGAGATGATCAATCAGATGAGTATTTGATAGCATTTGATTCACACTTACCGGGATCTGTATCAACAGAAAGTTTGATATCGGAAAAGATTCCAAGTGATTGTAGTTTATTTTTTACACTTTGTGACTCCTCCAAAAGACCTTTCAAAGTATGAACTTTCCTTATGAGGCTTGATACCATTTTCACCAATAATTCATCTTTCGTTTTGTTCACTCCTTCGACATGAACTTTGGTCACTTTTGCTTTGATTTGAAACAGTTTCTCAAAATCTTGATCACTTATATAGGTAAACATGTTTAAGCCGTTAAACCAGAACGGTCAAAACACTGGTTAAATTAAACACCCTTCTTTCCTCTTGAAGTTTTGAGAACAATTTTTCTTTCTCTCTCTCACACACACACACAAACACAGCAAGCTGACAATTGTGAGGCACAATAGTATTATATATCGATATGAATTTTGAATGATACCGATAATGCAGATCAAGTTGCTAGGCAATCAGGGTATAAACAAGAGAGTTTCGAGAGGCAATCAGCAGTGCTTACCATATACGATTCTATTGGCAAGTTGTAAGGTATTGGTGGCCCACTAGAGTCTTGTATTCATGTACATGTAATAAAAATCAGGAGCCGTTCTAATGAATTTCTACAAGACTATTATTGAACACGATGTAACACCATCCAACTTTGCTATAGCTTTATTAGACTTGTTGAACATGAAAATAAGGAGAGCTGTACAACTTTACACTTTATTGAGATTAAGAAAATTAGTCGTTTTCATCAATATCGATTTCATCAGGATTAGAAGATAAAACTTCTTTGGTAGTTGAGCTAGATACAAATGAAATTTCTTTTCTAGCCATAGCTGATGGCTTGGCTACCGTTTGTTCTTTTTCCATCAGATTTTCCACAGCAGCCATACTGGTGGATGAGGATTCACTCATCGTATTGACCATTTGGGCAGCCATGAAGTTAACCTGAGTATTGAAAGTAGCCTCGACTGAGCGGCGGATTCTGAGCATTTCTCTTATTGTATCTTCGTTGCCGTGCCTAATTTCGAACTCTTTCCAAATCGTCCAGAACTCTGGATATGTCCTAGGATCACACAATTGGCTACAGTGCGAGTAGATGGCTCGCGCACGGTCAATTTCTCCTAGCTTCCGTTCAAGATCAGCAAACTTGAGGCACATCTCTCTTGCCTCCATGTCAGATAAACTTTCGATTGCTTTCTCATAAATGGCTCTAGTGTAAGTAATTCCAAAGTTTTCGGCTGCTTTCTTGATGTATATGTTGAACATTTCGAATCTATGCTTCGGATGGACTTCGCGAGTTGCTTTTTCATAAATGGACATTGCATGTTTAGCCAAGCCATGCTCTTCCTCTAATTTTGCATAGAGAAGATAAAAATTCTTCGCATATTCTTTTGGACAGCTGGCTAAACACTGCTGAAAAAGATCTCTCGCTCTTTCGAGTTTGCTACCTTTGTACCTTGCAAGGAACTTGGTGAGATATGCATTCCAGATATCGAAAACATTTGGCCATTTGAAGAGAGCCAATCCTCTTTCATAAACTTTAAAAGCTTCCTCAAAATATCGATTCTCCTCCAGAAAAAGAGCACAATTCATTATTAATTGAGGTGTGGCTATCCTCAAATCAAGAATTCGATCATACACAGCTTTCGTTGTTTGGAAAGTTCCAAAACTTTCCTCTAAATCAGCATACATTGACCATAACTTGAGAGAGCGATACACTCGATTCTGTACTGGTTCCGTTTCATCATGATATTTTCCCTTTTTAGCTGGAACAGTGGTTGCTTGCTTCATTAATTCGATAGCCTCTTTAGTATTGTTGTGCCTAAGTTCCATTTCGGCAAATTCGCACCACACGCAAGCGAGATCATTAACTTTGGCGTAAGGAGCTTTCACCGCTGTTTTGAAGATTAGTCTGGCATCTTCCAATTGATCATTTTTCTCGTAAAATTTAGCAAATTCAACCCAAAGAGAGTAATATTTTCCAGTAGCAAGCTTTGGATCAACAGTATCGACTGCTTCGGTGAAAGTTTCGATTATATCCAAAGGCTTTCCTTCAAGAAGTTTCACTCTTTTGTGCCACTCATCAATATTGTGAGGATTTTGTCTCAAAGCTACACTGTTGAGTAGCAACGGTCTTCTTTCAACGAGATACTCATATCGCGCTAGCCTCCATTCAAGATCTAATTCTTCAGATTTGGTGAGGTTATCTTTTTCTATGATACATTTGATGAAACTTTCTTCACTTTGAGAATAGGCATCAAAAATCAGAGCAAAATCTTTGATAGTGGTAATAGAAGAGATGCCCTCCTCATAAATATCTCTTGCTCTTTCAAAAAGGCCACTACGAATGAAATATTCGGCGAGAGCATTCCATAGCTTTCCTTGTTCATCTTGATACTGTTTGATTCCTTCTCGGATAATATTTTCAACTTTCAGAGAATGAACTTTGTCAGGATTCTTGGATATGAGTTCACAAAGCTCATGCCATAATTGATGCTTTGATTTTCCTTCTTTGGAGAGGAATCTTTCATTGTTCACTATTTCATACAATTTTTGGGCAGCTTCATCAAGACGACCAGCACCACGAAGGTAGTCAATAAAATCTTCGGTATCTTCAGGTTGAAGTTGAAGATATCTTTTAAATACGCGAAGAGCAGTCTCTGGAATGTTGTAAGATTTGATGAATTCTAAATAGAGGGGCCATATTCTCAGATGTTGCGTGATGGGAAGAGCTTGAAGAGCGCGATCAAATGTTCTCCTAATTCTTGTGATATTATGTTGTAGCATTAATAAATTTAAATATTCAATCCAAATCCTGGGCATTTTGTGCATGAAAACAAGACTTCTCTCAAAACAGTGGTTGACAAGCTTGAAACTTGTTGAAAATATTCCCTTACCATCCAGAGACTTTTTTCTCCATTGTAAATAACTGTACCAAAGCTTATAACTATTAGGTAATTGTTTGAGAGCTCTCTCATATAAGATGTTGACCACCTCCTCAGATGCACTGCAGCTCTTTTTGGCTTCGATGTATCTGAACCAATGTTTAATGGAATATGGATGCCGGCAGATGTCTTCTTCAAATGGCACATTCTCATCAACCAGAAGCTCATCCTGTGGATAAATTTTCAATAAGCAACTGACTTGACCCTTGGCCCTCAAAACACTCACCATTCTGATGGATAAATTGGAATTTAATCACTAAAGAAAGGTTTTCAAACACAAAAACATTGATTAAAACAATGTATACATTATTTACAAAACGTTTGTTGTAGTAGGAAAAAAGAAATTGTAATTAAAAAGTAAGCAAGCCAAAAGATGACACTAGCAGCTGATAAAAAGTTTCCCCTCTGTTTTCCCCTCTTTTTTTTCCCCTTCTATGAGAAAAGAAGGCTTGCTGCTTTGGTCGCTTCCCTCTTGGAGAAAGAGCCAACTGATTGCTTCTCATCTCATCTTTTGTGGCTCTAATTTATGAGAGTTCTTATTAATTAATTTTCTTGTTGTTGTTGGTCCAGCTCATGCTGTTTCAACCATGTACAAAGTTGGGGATTATGTGTTCTTTGAAACTTCAACAACATCTCCCTACCAAATTCGCCGAATCGAAGAATTAAACAAGACACCTAATGGCAGTGTAGAGGCTAAAGTGATGTGTTTCTATCGAAGAAGAGATCTGTCCGGCTCACTGGTTGGGGCAGCTGACAAGCATCATTGTAAGTAATTTAATTGCTCCCCATCAATCCACCTTATCATCATTTCAATCTAATTCAAAAACATTGTGAAACTATTTATAAGGCGATAGTAATCGCCTTTGAATGTCTCCATCCGTCCTGGATCATATTCATTTGTGTGTGTCAAAGCCATAGTTTACATGCATGATGCTCCACTTTGTCTCCTCCCCTTTTACCGCTTTGCCATGATTGATCGAACTCATTTCTAATTTTCTAATTTTTTCTGTTCTTAGGTGCCTTAGAAGAGGAGCAAGAAAAAGAGACCGAACAGTTGACTGATAAACAAAAGCATCAGCTAAAACATCGTGAAGTTTTTCTTTCCCGGCAAATCGAAACACTGCCGGCCACCCATATAAGGGGCAAGTGTTCTGTGACTCTTCTCAATGAAACAGAGTCATTAGCATCTTATTTAAATCAAGAAGACACATTCTTCTACACTCTGGTCTATGACCCGGCACAGAAGACCCTATTGGCTGATAAAGGGGACATACGAGTAGGCTCCAGGTATCAAGCTGAGGTTCCACCGACTACAATTGAAGCAGCCGGACAAACTGATGACAGGGTATCAGAAGAGCTTGAAACCTTAGTATTTCGTCCAGACACTGGGCTAACAGATCAAGAAATTCAACAGTATTTGATAGTAGCGAAGTATGTTTTATTTGTTATCTCCACTCATTACTTTGCTTGCGTCTTTTCTCACACCATTCCCTCTTGGGTCACTTTTTCGCATTAATGTGACATTCAATCCTCTTATTTTTTCGTAGATCAATTGGTACTTTTGCTAGAGCATTAGATCACGGTCAACCTAGCCTCCATATGTCTGCTGCAGCAGCTTCTCGTGATGTAACGATAGCACAAGCAATGGATGTTCTGCATCAAAATAATTACGATATTGGCAAGGCTGTTCTTAGTCTTGTCCCTCCAACTGGTCCAACACTTTGCCGCGATGAGATGGAAGATTGGTCTTCCTCTGAAGCAAATCTCTTTGAAGAAGCCCTGGAAAAGTATGGAAAGGATTTCAACGATATAAAACAGGATTTTGTAAGTTTCTACCTTTTTCCATTAGTAACACGTCGCTTTTTCCCTTCACCTCAATTAATGAGACATATCTCATTTTTCTCAGCTCTCATGGAAAACTATGAAAAATATTGTCGAATATTACTATATGTGGAAAACAACTGATAGATGTCTTCAGCAAAAAAGAGTCAAAGCTGTAGAAGCTGAGAACAAACTTAAACAAGTTTATATTCCCAATCAGTGAGTTATATAATATTTCAACAGTTTCTTTTAGAAAAATTAACTCATAGAACTCATCAGAATGTTTTCTCTAAATTTAAGCAACAGCAAGCAAAATACCGTCAATGGAAATATGAACAACGATGGTGTTGGAAGATCATGCGAAAGCTGTGGAAGTAAGTGGTATCAGCATGAATGCATGATGGTTGTTAAATCAGATTTCATTCCCTTAGAATCATCATCATCTCAATGGCACATGTGGATATCGTCACAAAGTACTGGTCGATTATGTCAAGGATGTTGGACATATTGGAGAAAATATGGAGGCTTGAAGTATCCCTCTCGATCAGGTAAAAAATCTTCCTAAGTAAGAGTAATGATCACTGCTTTACACTATTATGGTCTCTCTTTCACACACACACAGTAGGCGAACGGATGACCTCTCCTCTACGTGGCAATGAGGCATCAGTTCCTCAGTATCATTGCCGGGAATGTGATAAAGTCTTTAGTCGTCAAGGTAATTCGAGAAATCAACTCAGAAATTGTTAATTATATGCATGATCTTCTTTAGAACGTCTGATAGCTCATCAAGCGATACACAAACCTCAAAGGTGCAACGCACCGGGATGCAACAAAGAATTCAAGTTCAAAACTCAGCTTGTTCGACATTGTGCCCAAATCCATGGCATAACCGTGAGAGCTGGTAGTCCAAGGCCTATTATGAAAACTCGAGCTGCATTCTGTCTTGTCACAACCGTTGCAGCTAAACTGGCACGTAAACTATGTGCGGACATATTAAAAGTTCGACATATGGCTAGAAATCCTTTCAATCCGATCAACATTGCTCTAATTAAGCAAGAATGTGAGTTCTTACCCAACAAATCATGAAACTAGTAATGCATGAGAATCATATTATCTATCAGAACCTATCGGAGAGACTAACACCATCGATTTTTTAACGAACACCTTTCGCTCCTACTTTCCTCTCAAAGAGTCACCCTCACGTTTCCATTCGCAAATGAAAGCTTTTTTCAAAAGCTTTTTCGAACCCTATCCATGATCTTGAAATTATCAACTGACACTATAATTCTCTGTCTTCTCGATTTGTTTAGGTCAATCGAAATTGGGAGATTCGACATCACAGAGCGTGCCTAAAATGAAACCGATAAACAGGGGAAAAGTTGTCGATGTTTCTCATCGTCTAGGAACCCCAGAGATGGTTTGTCCTGAATGGCTAATCCTCATCCCGAAAGAAGAATTACCAATACCGGAACGTCTGGCTTTCCCACCTCCTGAAAGAGGAAAAGGTAAAACTTGACTGAAAGTTTCTGTTTCATAAACTAACAGTTTTCATCTTTCCAGACGGTCAGTTTATTATTCCTCGACCTACACCCGCTGAGCCCAAAGAGAGTGACACACTATCAGAGAACAATTCATCTCTTTGTAAAAACTCACCAACTTGGGGCATTAATAATATATCAACTTCTCTCAGAAAACGATCTTACGATCAACATAACGGAAGCTCGGAAGGTATGCAATCATTTTGTTCCCAAATTCCCGAGCTCACTTGATTTATTTCACAGAAGCTCCACCAGTCCAGTTGAAACGTAGATCCTTAGCACCTCCTATTATGACCAAACCATCGAATGCAGATGTTTATGGAGTAACTGGAATGTCTAGAGGTGCTCTAATACCACCAGTCAATGGTAGGCAAAAGATAGCAACCTTCACCCGAATTGGGGGTGGAAGAAAACAGATGATTGGTTGGGTGGATGCCCCTGATGATCTCTACTTCATAGCTACTGAGCCTACAAAGTAAATTAACTCTCTCTTTTTTGAGTGGGGAAAAATTTTCTCATATCTTTTTAAACTTTCTCTCATTTAGGCGTTTCAGGAAGTCTTTGAGCTATCTCGAGTTGAGAAAAGCCGCCCGACGTCCATGGTGTCGCGTCACTTCGAAAACTTTGGGTGATGCATTGACCAACAATAACAGCACAAATTCTTCTGCGGTCTGATCCAATCTAATTAATCAGTTAGTTATCAAATATATTTTGACTTCAACCAAACGTCATTTTTTTCTGACAATCTTACAAACAAACAAACAAAAAATGGACACAAGTTCAGTGTAAAAGTGACATTTATAAGTGAATTCGAATTTATCTCTTATTGCTCATTTTTATTGCGGGATAAAGATTCCAACACCGTCACACCATCATGAACATGGAAAATTTCATACCTTCATAAGCTCAACTCGATCAGTCGACACATCAGTGAATTGAAATAATTTAAATCTCAATTTTAATCGATCATCGTTCACAAGCATCAATCAAAGCATTTTCTTGGTATAATTAATTTCTTTTTCTTAAGATCATCATCGTTATTGTACTCACAGTTGTGCTCATGTTGTTTTCCATGAGTGCAACTCAGTGTATCAAAACGAGCTTGAGTCTTGTTCATCGGTGACTCAAGTTTTTTGACGAAGGTCCTCGAATTCTTCATCTTTTACCCATCGATTGCTGGCTTCTTTCCCTCTCTGTCCCTTCTCTTTCGCTATCTCATCACTCATTTTCTTTCAATAAATTAAAATATACACTATCTTGACCTATTTTATATTCTACCATTCTGCTGTTCAACAACACTCTGGTGCAGAGCCAGTCTCAACAAAATTTATGTGTTCAAGCGAAGAAACAACAGGAAAGTGCGCCATGGAACCGTCTTTGGGAAACTCTGCCCCTGTTCGAGCCACGATTACGCATTTTATCCTACTTTGGTGGGCTGATTTCGCCTCGTTAAGATCACTAG
Source organism: Brevipalpus yothersi (assembly GCA_003956705.1). Lineage (NCBI taxonomy): Eukaryota > Metazoa > Arthropoda > Arachnida > Trombidiformes > Tenuipalpidae > Brevipalpus > Brevipalpus yothersi. Next base: position 80,003 of record QZCP01000140.1, read on the forward strand.
TGAGGAAGAGCAAATTTTTAGGATCATCTCGTAAAAGGCCGGCGATGATAGAGAACTGATCAGGATCTCTTCGTCTGCTCTCTTTCACCATAAGATAGTTATTGAAGTGCTTGGTCAGGTCTCCATAGCGTGTTGATTGAAGAAAAAGTCTGTTGAATAGAAGAAATTGATGAAATTGGAGCTCAAAGATGATTTAACTCGATTTTATCTACTTTTGACCTGATGGATCGCCAGATGCCATCGCGTATAGTTTGATCATCATTTCCATTCGCCATCTTTCAACCATTTTTGGCACATCTTGATGGACGAAGCTTTTCAGCTCACCACTCTTGTAGCCTTCAGCCACTAGCCAATCCCTTAATTTGTGAATTATCGACGACTCTGGTAGATTGTGTCGAAGTCTCTGTACTATGTAGGTGTAGTGTGACTTGATAATCTCCTCTTTGGTGCCATCGACTTTACATTTCTCATAATTATCTCTCTTCGCAGCTCTGTCTAATTTATTCTCACTCAACAACCTTTTTCGCACCATCAACATCTGTTTGGTCTCCCAATTTTCTTCCAAATATTTCAACAGTTTGTCAGCCATAAACCTTTCTATGGTCGCTTGAGTCTCATCATGAGAGCTTAAAACCTGTCCCAGATTGATGAAAGTTGAGTTAATTCAATGGAATACTTTCGATCGAGAAAATTTTCATACCTCGTAGAAGCAAACTATTATCGAATTGGGTTTAGCTACTTCAATCGCTGATCGTTTGGTTCGTTCGGAACTATCATCCATTCCTTTAATTCTTGATCCCAAAATATGATTGAAACTTTGGTGTGGCTTGATTCTTTCAACTCATTTCGAATCCTAGTCGATTCCTTTTGGTGAGTTTTGTTGCTCTGCTCTGCTCTGGATCCATTTGGAAAAAAGGATATCTACATGAAACTATTATCAATTCCAACATGCTTCCATCAATTTCAGACAAGTTTTTGGAACATGTTAAAAAACGCGCTTCATGTAAAAACACATTCTCAAGAGATGCCACCAAAAGTAAGACACTTGAGCTGCGTAAAAACAACCCATTCAATCACACATGTTTTGCTATTTTGGTTGGTTTTTCATTATTTGTAAATTAAAAATAAAGGGAATCATATCGATCAATTGTGGTCTCTTTTTTCCATGAAAGAGTGGAAATGAGATTCAAAAAGTTCTTCTGGCCCAGTGGCCACACCATTAGACTTTTCAAAATGGGCTGTGCAAACAGACGTTATTATCAGTTGGCCGTTTTGGAGGCACGAAAGCGGCCTGGAAGAGTTCCCGATGAAGTGATCGGTACATTTGAAATCATGGAGAATGAGAGGAAGGAACGTTTGTTTGCCGTTGACTGTGAAAGATTAATGTTCTGGATGGGTAAGGGTGCTAAATTGAGCAGAGGAGCATCAGCCCTTCTTGGTAAGTGTCTTTCGCCTTAATACTTTCACAGAGCTGAGCTCACTCTAGTCTCTCCATTGATTAGGTTATGCTGGACTTATTGAACCAAGTCCTGAGAGTCTTATGACTGCTTGGAGAGTCAGACTACAAGCAGAGGATCCAGAAGCTCCCGAAGTTAAGGTAAGGGGACAAAAATTTTTCATGATAGAAAAATGACAATTTCACCGTTGTTTTTTCTCATTGATTACAGCAAGGAAAAGGGAGATACACGGAAGATTTGCATAGAAGAGGAATTGTGGCGACATTAAGATGAAATGCCTGCTTGAACATGAGTATCTTGGAAATTTGATACATAATAATAATAAACATGGAAAAATGATCCATTTGAAGGGTCAAGATATCCTCTCCAATTGATCCTTACTGGAGAATAAGTAGAATGATTGTTTTTGAGTATGGTATTTTCATTCATCCTTCTCGCGTACGGAGAGATCGCTTTGGCAAACTTTCTCAATTTGCGAATTGAAAGAGGTGACATATTCTTTGAGCTTTGGCTGTAAAATAGAATAAAATTATCTTTAAATCATTGGATAAAAAGTTTACCATTATTTGTTAGCAGTTCATATAACTCACATTTTTTTCTATGGCCTTGTCCCACAAGTTGGATGCGCTGGTGTCATGGCCAGTTTTAGTCCTCCTCTTTGCCTTCCTCTTTGGCTGCTCCAAGTCATCTGCAAACACTTTCTTCACCGTGCGATTCGCTCTCTTCCTTGGTCTTTTCTTGGTAACAACCTCTTCAACAGGAAATTCAATGGAAGAATCATCTCCAAAGCAGTCCTCAAAGAGAGTGATTTCATGATTAATAACGCTCTCTGATAAAGTTGAGTCCATAGTTTTGTCCAAAGTTGAGCTCACAGTACCATTGAGACCCATGATCTAAAAGAGGTACAAGTAGTCAATAGGAATGAGTTGATGAGGAAGAGTGGTAGATTTTTAACTCACTGGATCCAAATAATGTTTTCGACAATCAAGATTTGGATGGAAAGTTTATCAAATTGCGTAGGGAAAGAGAAGAGAAAACAATTGCATCAGAGTTTGTCTCTGTGGTTGACTTGAAGTGAGGTAACAAATGAGAAAATAAATGAGAAAAGAAAAACGATTTTTTCAAACTTGCTCTTCTTTTGGCGGGCTTCACATGAGCGCCACCGCCTCTGCTTACTTTTTACCATAACATTGCAATTTGCAACACGTGCCAATTATTTTTTTTGTTAGTCAAGTTTAAAATTAAATTGAATTCAATTAATTTGTTGATCGTTGGTGTTTTATCCGTTTTCGTGTCCTTCTCATAATGGATTTAGATGAAAGCAAATATAGTAAACAGTGGCAATCATGGGAACACCTGGAAGTCTGTCCAGAGATTATAAAAGCTCTACTCGAAAATAGTATGGAAGAGCCCACACCGATCCAGAAAGGTGTAATTAAAGCTGCTTTGACCCAAAATGTGGATGTTTTCGCAGCAGCTCCCACAGGATCTGGGAAGACTTATGCCTTTGGGATACCCCTTGTTCAGCTCATCTCAGCGAGAAAGAGAGCTCAAGAAATTTCCAAGTTGAGAGGTTTGATCCTCACTCCAACAAGAGAATTGGCTCTCCAAATCAAGATTCATCTTGATAAAATTCTCACTCATCTTGATATCAAAATATCTGTCATTGTTGGTGGTCTATCTTCTCAAAAGCAAATGAGAATTATCAATAGAGACAAACCAGATATTGTAGTTGCTACTCCTGGCCGGCTTTGGCAACTTGTTAGAGAAGAAGAATCTTCCCATCTGAACCATCACTCAGTTGGGCATATTAGGTTTTTGGTAATCGATGAAGCTGATCGCATGACTGAGAGAGGATATTTCACCGAGCTTCATGACATTCTAGAATTAATCAAAGAAAAAGGTTCAAACGTACAGAGACGTACATTTGTTGTCTCGGCAACCCTTACTTTCGTCCATAAAGGGCCGTCCAAAAGAAAGAAACCTCAATCGGTTCGGCAAAAAATACGTTTCTTTTCCAAACTAATAGGAATGAAAAATGAAAAGAAAGTTGTGGATCTTACCGAAGGGGGCTTAGGTACGCCCGCAAGAGACCAACTGGTTATCTACAAATTGGATTGTCCAAAGGAGGAGAAAGATCTTTTTCTCTACTACTTCCTAGTCAAACAACCAGGGAAGAGTTTGGTATTTTGCAATAGCAAAGACTGCCTAAGAAGATTGACAAGCTTACTAAAGTGTCTGAAAATGAATCCTATCCCTTTGCATGGCTCAATGGATCAAAAGCGGAGGTTAATCAGTTTGGAAAAATTCTCCAGCAATCGCCGAAGCATTCTCCTAGCCAGTGATGTTGCAGCTAGAGGACTGGACATAAAAAATATCGATCATGTTATCCATTATCAAGTTCCTAGAACTTCAGAAATTTATGTCCATCGTAGTGGCCGCACAGCTAGAATGATGAACAAAGGTTTTTCTTTGATTTTAATCGAGCCAAAAGAGAAATATGCTTACATGAAGCTGTGCAATTCTCTGAATGAATCCAAGGATTTCCCCTCTTACTCTTTTGATGAAAAAGATTTGAACATCTTACGACCCAGAGTAGATTTAGCTCGTAAAATTGATTCTCTGGATCATAGACTAAAAAAAGTCAAGAATGCGAACAATTTCTTTCAAATTATGGCCAAAAAGTGCGATATTGATCTCGACGGAAGAGATGATCTCATCCATAAGGACAGTGAAAGAGACCAAAAGCAAGAAAAGCAATTAAAGCAGCTTCAAGCTCAACTTCATAAACTTTTCAAGAGAAATCTGAATTTTGGCTGAATTAAGTATTCCAGACCCAAGTAATTCAGTCACCTTCACTTTAAAAGAGTTATGGCTCCAGGATCGTCTGTTTCAGCTATACAATTGTTAAACCTCATTACCGTTTTTTGTAAGTACTTTGACATTTTACATTTTTAAGAGTTAATGATTGAGTAAGCTATTTGATTACTGATGTTTTGCAAGAATGTTGAATGAAATGATTTATCCATTTATTGACCTGTCATCTCATTCACCCAAGATATCATAATTACATTTAAAGCATTCTTCTAGAACGTTTCATGAGATGTTGCTCAAAACTTTTTAAATTTGATTTTTCAACTCTGATGAAGACTAAAAAAACTGATGTGATATTGCTAGACACTCGAGCAGGACTTCCTTTCATGAGTTTATGGCCTCAGTCAATAGAAAATTGTTTACATGTTTATATTTATAATTTATAAGGCATCAAGAACGCGCTCGATATAAAAAGATATTGACCCAATGAAAGCAATCAAATCAGGCTTATGAACGATTCCTTCCGGAAATCATCTCGATTATATCCCATCATCAATTCGAAATGGTTCGGTCCTTCTTGAAACTTTGCAATCCGAGTATAATAGACTAGTGAAGTGAGCGCAAACAAGGCCCATTTCATAACTTTTGGTGTTGTGAGCAACAAAATTTTCCTTCAATGAAGCGTTATTGTCAGTATTGTTTATTGATCTTGGCATGCAGGGTCACGAGAATGAAAGTGAATTCAGCCTGAGGCTAAAGCTGCCAGATTATAAATTCAAGACCAACTGATCCAGCTGATTAGCTCTTTGATCTACTCTCATCAGAATTCAATCGACAACTCGTCTTAGTCCATGAAACGAAATGCTTCATTGATGGGTGTAACTTTAGAAGTTTTTCCCCTGAATCCATGCCATGTACCAATTTTAGAGTGCTCATCGAAATCCCAATGGCAATGATCCTCCCATCGATGGGACTGAGATTTCTGGGAAAGATCTGGGATCTCAGCATTAGATTAAGGCTTTTTTGCCTCTGCCCAAAAATGGAATTTTCAGTGTTCATTAATGGCTCACAAAACACGCTTGCTATTCTCTCTTTCTTTCTCTCTCTTTTATTTATTTCTTTCTTTCCATGCTTGACCAGAAAAATGTTCGGAATCGATTCAAATTGATAAAATTCAAAATCAAATTTGGTGCTCAATTTTCATTCATACCTCGATTCACATATTATCAGGAGCTTGTTCATCTATTTGTTGAACTTGTTCACCTTTCAATTCTTCCAATTTATTTCATTTCGATTCAAGTCCGATCGATTGCTTTCCAAAGTTGGATCCAAACAGTCATGAGAAAAAAATGATAACGAAACAAACAAGCCACCTTCTATCTAAGTATGGTGAAGGGAGTCAATTTGCATGGCTAAGTTGTTACTTATCGATTTTTTGCTTTTCTTCCCATTTCGATTGGAACTATCAATTGAATTAGCCCATTAATAATGCATAAATTATTCCTTCGTTTCTTCCCTTGAACAATCTGCTCACAAGCTGGAAAAAATTGTAACCTCCTCAGTCTATGTTATTTTTCTGTCGATGTGTTCCAGCTAAGCAACCTTAATCGATCTAGTTTCATTGGTTGCTGTGAATGATCGAACTCCGCTTATAATCAATTATTTTTCAAAACTTTAACTTTGAATTTTTTCTTGTTCATCTTTATCATGGAAAAATATCTCCCTGAGTCAATCAGAGAATGTCGGATTAATTACCTCATCTAAACGCTGGACTGGTGATGTTGAGAAATATTTGCCTAACTTTTTCAGAGTTTACCAATTCACCATTCTTCTACCATGAAATTTTCTGATCAACAAATTTAATTTTTTTGTGATAATTTTGATAATTATACCATTTCTCCCATCATTCTTTCCTCGTCTATATTATTGAAAGAGTTAGGTGTGCTAAGAGTTTCATTCCAACTGTTCATTTAAACATTTCATTGCCACTTCGTTTTGTATTTCCAACCATGACCTGAAGTGATGATGGCTAAGATAAAACTGGAAAATGAGCGAAAGCACTACCCAGGCCATGCATTCCATTCTCGACACTCCCGTTATTTCGATCTCAATCATCTGTTGGTCCTACTCGAATCTCAGTATTTTCAGTATTCTGTTTCTCTTCCCTCGCTTACTTTTTTCTTATTAATCCGCCCGAAGGCGATTCGATATTGGCAATGACCATGAGCTCCAGTAAACAAAGAAAAGTCAAGCAAGGAGTATTGAGAGAACCAAAATCCATTCCTACTCGCGAACATCGTCATGTTGAAAAAGATACTTATTGATCCAAGCTTTCAACGAGAGCGATCACTTACATTATCTTTCACTATGCGTATCTGTTCCTTGACGATTGTTTTCCTCATCTGATGACCCCCATCAAATCCATTAATCCACCTACAACTGTACTCACATCTCCATTCTTTCATCTCCAGTTAGAAATCGTTCTACACTTGCATCAATTTTCGTTATTCATTTTCTGGATTTAACTATGGACACAATAGGTGGTAGCCTCAACCAGTATAAGTCTAGCCTGTAAGGCAATGATACTAGCACGTGAGCATTACAATAGTCTCTCGCCAAAACATGCAGATGTTTTTGCAGCTAATATTAAAGAAGAAAAAGCCATCTAGCATTACATAGCTGAAATGAGTGATTATTTCCACATTCAATTTGATAAATGGACTTTGATCACCATGACCTAAAATATTTGGCTCCTCTCGATTTCAATGGAAATGTAAGAAAACAATTACTTGACCAGCGTTTGATATTACCTTTGATGGGATCGTTTCCATTTCGGCTTATTTCATATCATAGAACAGGAACTCTCTCAGCTTTCTGTAGCCTTCAGATCTCTTTTTTTGCTAAACCAGAAAAACTTAGCCTTCCAAGGAGCTACTTATTCACAAACCTACTTGTGATGAGGTTTCATCATAATTTTATCTCGCAATATGATCTATTCTCGTCCCAACGAATCGTAGTAGTAAAAATATGGAGAGAAGGTTGCTAATGGATTCTCTTATCCAGGCGAAGTACAAATTCGCTTTGCTCCTCATTTATTTTCTATGAGATTTAGCTCTTCCGGCGTTAGTAAGGAGACAATCTCATCTAAGGAAAATTTTACTTCATTTGGACCGAATACTTGATTCAATTTTGTGGAAAAATACCTAAGTAATAAATCATATCTCGCTTGAACTTTTTTCGATGAAATTTCACTTCAGGATTATTATACTGGACTTTGCTGGCTCTCATGTAAGACCTCAAAAATTTCCCAGCATAAGTCTATAAGATGCACATACAGTGTATCAAATATCCTCAGCTCTGAAGAGGCTGGATTTCTGATTGCTTCAGTAAAAGTATCAAGTTGTCCAGAAACAACCAAAGAAAGTAGTATTCAATCATCATAGACAGTTCTTGTAGGGCTTGCAATGGAAATCTTGGAGTCAGCGAAAATTTTTTCCATGGAATTTTTTCCAAATATAGATACACTGTTGCTCAAATTTTTTTATTCTCACATTTACTGCGAATATTTTTGTTATTCTTATTGGTTTCATGGTGCTCGATTGTGCCATACCAAGATAGATTAAGAACATTTCATAAACGATAAAGTAAACAACTTCCGATTATCTTTTTACCACTTGAGAACATGAGTGAGGACTCATTGAGCTTTGGGCAAGGTAGTCTCCTGACTTTTGGTATCGATATAATGTAATTTTTTTCCTTCTGTTTCTGACTAATTGAATATATTGAACAAATTGAACATGACCATTATCACACGTTTTTTGTGAAAATTGAAAATTGACTAGTATTTGGTACCTCATTCATGGTTCTCTCTCTTATTCATTTAAATTTGTCGAAACCTGTTCTTTTCTTTGTTATTCAAGTTGTATTGATCGGTCGATGGTGGATGAGGCCGGATACCCCATAATTGGCTGTTATGTTTCAGCAAAATGATTGTCAGGTGTGAGTTTTGAAGCGGTCATCTTTAGGTCAAACTCGAAATCTGCGATGGAAGTGGTCAACAGTACCTCCCAATTCATGGAGAGACATCGATTGATCTGCTTTTTTGGTCGGTTTGTGGGATTTGAGATACCAATATGCCTCAAAAGATCACGAATTTATGTTAGCACCTGTCAAAAATCTTACGTATTGTACTTTCATGATTTTCAAAATGCCTACACACCTTCCTTGTCAATCTCATTTATTTTGTTGAAAATCAGTTTGTAGCCGATTTATGCGATCAATGAGTGAATGGCCTGAAGAATATCTCGCATTATTTCACTGCTTGAAATTTGAATGCCGAAAGTTTCCGAGTACACGACCTCGATCTAATGAGTATATCTTTTCTCTCTCTCTCTCTCTCTCTCTAATTCACAGGTGAATCGCACTTCGAGTTGCTGCCAAAGTCAACACATCGAGATCAGCTCGGGCTTGCTCAACCTCTTGCTAACAACGCATGCCTTATGAAAGATTCGGCGAAACTTCATCGTTACATTCTATTGTCAAGTTTTATTCGAGCAATTAATTGGACAACACTGTGGAAACTTCAACTATGCAGTCAATATACTGTTCGGTGGCGAGTGTGGAGAGTATTGGAGAAATCGCGCGCCTAGTTTTGCTAATTTTACGAGCTCAGCATGCTAGGGAATTCTGGCTTACTGATTGGTTTCACGAGAAAATTCATCAGAGAGAAAGAGAAGTATCGAGGGTTCAAATCAATCTACTGAATTAATCTAGAATCGATACAATCATAATTGAATGATTAAACAATCTAGATAGCTTAGTTATCATGTCTAGTATCCGTATCCACCGTGGATTCCAGCGCCGTAGCCTCCGTATCCTCCAGCGTATCCACCATATCCATGTCCGATGACTGGAGCAGCGTGAACAGTCTTGACAGCTACTGGTTGAACAACTGAGTAAGTCTTGTGAGCGGTGACAGTCTGAACTGGGACTGAAGTTGGCACATAGGACTTGTGGACACTGGAAAAAATGAAAAATGAGATTAGTATTCGATAATCTTTTTGTGATATGAGCCCTAGAAAACATTCCAAGGACAACGAATATCCAGAACCAAATCTTTCGAATTCATACTTACATTGGTGCACCTTCATGCAGAGTGGTGTATCCTGGTTTGGTGACGTAGTATTCTCGAACAGCGGGGACGGCATAGTAATGACCTGAACGAATCAAAAAGTCACAGAATGAATTCCCCTATCATGAAGCACTGACCCTCTTAATGAGTTGAATCTAAGAATCTCGAGTTTCATGTCGAAAACTCATCACTGATGAGATCTGATGTTTTGTAGAACGCAGATTCTCAAAGTTCAATTCTTACCTGGAGTAGCCCAGTCAGTTCGGGTGAATCGGCTTTCAGGAACATTGTATGGATGATGAGACACTCCAGTTTGGACAACCTATAATGTTGATCAGATTATCAGAGAATGTCACTCAATCAAAATGACTATCAGGACTCACCTCTGGGATGGAAACAGTCTTTTGAATGTTGATGGGAACTTGGTAGAGCTTGGTGCTGACATGGGGAAGGCTTGGGAAAGCAGCAGCGCAAGCGATGAAAGCGAAAAGAGCGATGATGGTCTTCATTTTGCTGTTTGTTTTAAATATTGATGAAAAACTTGGCCTCAAATTAATGTCTGACTGACTGAGAAGTTCTGGTCAATGATCAGCTCGAAAAAGTGTGAAACGCTTTTATACCTCGGCTAAAAATCCTCGCAAAACCAAAATCAGCTCGAGAGCGGCTTCCACACCAGGGATGAAGAACGAAAAGAAAGAGGAGGAGTGAGCTCTCTCTCTTAGCTTCTCCGAAATGAGCTATTTCACTTTCTCTTTCTCTCTCTCTCTTTCTCTCTTTCAATCTTTCCTCAGCTATTCGCAGTAGTCGACAATGCCTACAGCTTGGGCGAGAGAGAGAGAGAGAGAGAGAGAGAGAGAGAGAGAGAGAGAGAGAGAGAGAGAGAGAAGGATCCAGAAGCGAGAGAGTTCCAGTGACCAGATTATCAGGTCTCTTTAGATCGATCGGGAGTCAATCAAAGATGCTGAATTTGGGTGTATGCAAGGCCCCAAAGAGGGAGAAAGAGAGAGAGAGAAAGAGAGAGAGAGAGAGAGAGAGAGAGAGAGAGGAGAAGCTAAGGTTTGGGAGGAGAGAGTAGTAATCGATATAATTTGGACAAAAAATGGTTTTCATTGGCATTCGTCAGCCTCCTGACACACGCCCTGCTAGCAGTTCGAGTGAAAGAACGAGGAAGAATCGGATAAAAGTGTGGAATGACGATGTTTTGTAAAGCCGAACATTGCAAGGAGTTTGGAATAATGATGGCGTGGCTCGCTTGTCGGAACGCGAAAGGGACGAGAAAGGAGCGGTGAAGGATTGCGTTGATCAAAAACCAAGGATCCAACTCACGAGATGCTGTGCGAAGGTGTCTTGAACGATTATTTCAACAGATAAGCTGGGCAAGGCTGCCTCAATGGATTTCTCCAGATCTTCCTGCACTCGCGCTCGTGTATTTGCCAAAGGATTTTCCCAGCTCCCCAAAAATGCGTTAAAAGCTTCGCTCAGCTCGTGCTAAACTCGAAAGAAGAAGAAAATGAGCTCGGCTCTCCGAAAACCACGATTACGAGGCGGCAACTGTTTCCATCATGGGCTACTATCATCTCTCGCTATTATGGCCCTCCACCCCTTTCTCCCTTTCTTTCTCTGAAATTATCATTTGTGCGATCAGATGTACGGAAAACATCAATTTGAGTATGGAATTTTCCAGACCCTCTTCTTCGATCAAGATTTATATCATCCATGGAATGTGATTATCCCGAGAAAATCTGGATAGGGACTTTACATGCTAATCACCAGTGGGTCTATAAAAAATTGGTCCCTGGATGATCAAAATTCTCTCCACTCAGGCAGTTTTGCCTCTCAAAGCAAAGATGATTGATAATTTGAGACAGTAGATAGACTCTGGTGAATGGAGAAAGGATAGAGACGTGGAGAGAGTATAATGAGGAAGAATTACAGGCATCTCTCTATACTTCAAACATATTCACTTGTCAATCTGTCCTATTCTCCTGTTGAATTCATGATGTGTGTAAATTCAAAACATTCTCCAATTTTCCCTCAATTTTGGAAGAAAAAATCTCAAATATAATATGGAAAAATGAAAAATATGGACGCTCACTCTCACGTCCTGATTACCTCTCATCAACACTTATTAATCAGATTCTTGCGCTTCTTGTGAAGCAATCAAGAGCGCAAAAGCCACTCATTGGAAGCACAATAATGATCAATCTCAAAGGATGCGAGTTCCATTGGACAATAGAGAGTGACAAACAGGTATGAAAAAGATGCGCTCTCTGATTTGTCTGGCATGTTTCTAATTTGAATTGACCTTCCCGTAGGTCGGGTAAGTCCATCGCGCAAAAAGTTTAAGTTTAAGTTTCGTTGGAAGCAACAGGACGAAAACATGTATAAGCATCATGAGCAAAGAGAAGTGGATTTGGGTTCTCCCGAATTGGGCGCGGATTCGGTTCAGGGTGCAGTTGGCCTCTCTCTCTCTCTCTCTCTCTCTCTCTCTCTCTCTCTCTCTTTCTCTCTCTCTCTTTCTCTCTCTTTCTTTCACTTTCTTTCTCTTTCTTTCTCTTTCTCATGCCCACTTCGCAACTCTCCAGCCAAACTTGCTTTCAATTCATTGCTATCAATCCGATCGAGCTCGAAGTGAGCCTCCCTTCGCTGGAGAACGCGTAAAACTCACCGAGTGATCCCACGTTGGTATATAAGACGATCGCCGATCATTTCCAGCCATCAGACCTTCATCACCTCTCGATAGTCTTTTGATCATTCGACGGATTAAACTCTCACACACTCAACATGCAACAATTGGTAAGCAAAAACTTAAGATGAAATAAGTTTCCATCTTCCTCGCACTGTTTTTCTAAGCTCTGTGATTATCATCTTCAGGTTGTTTTCGCCACTCTCATCTCCTGTGCCTTCGCTACATACCATCATGCAGCACCTCATATTGTGCCAGGACCAACTGTCCTCACCAAAAACGTTCACCATGTCCCTGCAGGTAAGCAGTGGAAAGTGCAGCTAGAAAATTCTTTACCTCTTGTAGAAGATTTTTCGAATTTTTCTCACCCTGTTCCAGCCTAGAGATTCATTAAATCTCGAATTTTTCTTCTAGTTGCCCCCGTCGTTAACGTCCAGAGAACTGTTCAAGCTGTTCACCATCCACCAGTAACCTCTGTTCACCGTAAGTTCATTTGATTGCATCATTTAATCATTTAATGCATACTTATCATCAGAAAAATTATCCCACAAGGCTTCTCCTATTCGATATGTAATTTGACCTCTCGCATAACCAACTGCTCCATAGGGTCAAATTTTTTTCAATCTAGAATTCGCGAATCATCACTAATCAACTCTTTTGATCGAATGATACAGATGCCCCAGACGTTGTCGTACAGAAGGCTCCACGAATCCACGGCTATGCCTACGCCAGTGAAGTTCGTCACGACGCTCCAGTCGCCCATGCTGCTCCAATCGTTCATGCCGCCCCAGTTGTTGCCCACGCTGCCCCAGTTGTTGCCCATGCTGCCCCAGGTAAATATTGGTGACAATTAACCATTTTAAGATCCTCCAGCTGGATCATCTCTCCCCGGCTCTCTATGAAGAGTTGAATAGACCTAATCTTGGATTTACATCTTGATCGAGTTATGTTGGGGTTTATCGCTAGTTTCTAATGTTCGAATTTTATCCATAGTTGTCCATGCTGCCCCTATCGCTCATGGTTATGCTGGTCACGGTTACGCTGGTCATGGTATTGCTGCTCCAGGTATAAATTATCATTACTGAAGCCCTGGAGAAAACGAATTAGATTTTCGAACGAAATTTCATACAATCCAGTGAAGAAAGACCTTCAATCTGTTGTGAGCAAGCAACTGACTGACTGAGAATCATTCAGCTACCTTGTTCACGATCGATTTCAGTTATTCTCTAACCTACAATGCTAAGCTCGATTTATAAATCATCATTTTGTGACAGTATCAGTTTTTTCTGCTCATAATATAATATAAGTGACGAATTTGCACCATTCTCCTCTTGATCATTTCTCATCGAAAATGGTAGTATTTTGATCTTCACTGACTTGTGTATGATTTTCGTTGTTCATTTCTCCATCAAAAATTTTTCTTTTTTCTCTTGCCTGTTATCATAGAAAAATTAAAAAACATCAACTAACGGAACTTTTTCTCGATCTTTGAATCTGTAGTTGTTGGTCATGGATACGGCAAGGCTCCAGTCGTTAACCCAGGCCCAATCGTGCAAGTTGGACATGCCCCAGTTGAACAACCAGCTGTTTCCTCCTACTCAATCAATACCGGACGAGTTCATGTTGCTACTCAAGCCCACTACGGAGTTGCCCACAAATTGGGTGTCATCAATGTCCCAGGTGTGAAAACCATCGCTGAGACCGTCAAGCACGTTCCAGTTGCCGTTTCATCCCATGTCGTTGGTCATGCTCCAGTTGCCCACGGATACGGTGGACACTACTAGATCAATATGTAGTTCCTTTAGGAATTAATGAATAAACCGGACATAAATTCCATCATCATTTTTAATCACTTGCTCTATTCGAGAAGTAGTTTTTAGAAATTGAGTCTGATTAATTTTTGAAACCAAGTTCCAATAAAATTTATTGAACTTCGGACTATGCATTCAGAAAAACTATGATTATATCAGATATTTTCAAAATTAGATTTTTGAACAGACAACTGATAGACTTCGAGTAATAATACATTGAATGAGTGAGTGAGGATGAACCTACAAATTTTCTGAAATTTCTCAAGAAATTAATGATATTGACGATCAAATATCATATTCCAAGATTAAGAATATTTCTTGGTGAGATTACTTTTTCCCCTGAAGCCGGGTTTGATGGAAAGCTTCTTATTTTAGCTATTTGATGATCAGGTCCTAAAAAATTAAGCCCCCTCAATTGATGTCTGATCTTAGTGAGAGGGTAAACACCTGTAAATTCATATATCTCTGGAGCTTCAGTAATGAGTGAGATCATCCACTCAAGAAATGTGGTGAAAACTTTCTTTATTTGATCAAGTTAAGAAAAAATTACAAATAGGAGCGAAAAAACTGAATTTTCAATGCAATAAGTTGAGAAGAGGGTTGTCTCCATCATGAAAGTTCAGTAAAAAAAATTGAACGATTGGAAGTCGATTAATTACGAGAAACTGGTAAACTCCAATAAGAGTTTGAGCTCCAATCAATCGGATCTCACGAATGCTGCAAATGAATTGGATATGTCTTAAAAATAGCTGATTGACGCGAGTTTTTTTGAATTTAGCTGAAGAAGGCTTCAATATATGCCATTCCTTAGCGCATAATATTCCTATCAGCAAAATTAGAATCAAAACAGAGGGAATGTGTCTATCAATGGTTTATTGAAGCTTTTTTGAGCTTAATTTCTAGATTATTAACGAATTTGAGCTCCTAAAACTCTATGAATTCTATGGTTCTATAGTTATAAATTCTTCACTTTAATCTTGAGAGTAAACACGAATAGTGGAATCTGATTCTACTGAATGATTTTTTTGTGTTCTGTTTTCGAACAATGTGTATTCCAAGTTTTATCGAGCGAATTTTTCCTGCTTATTTCATCTTGTAAGAAGTTCTCTTATGCCTGCCATAAAGATACCTCAGAATGATCCCTGCTTTGAGATCAAGAGTTTTAAATCGAAATTATCCATTGCTATCGAATAGAAGCCCAATAATCAATTCATGAGAGATTTTTCCTTGAGAAAACAAATTTCTTGGCTCATGTCAGAGTGTCAGTGCATAGCTTACATATGTAGAATGAATATTCTTATGAGACATTCCTGAATTTTCTCCCTTAATCCACTCTGGTTTCTCTCTATTTTAGAAAGAATCGCTTTTCATGATGATATTCCGAAAAGAGATCTTCCAATATTTTTTCAGAACTGTGATTAGTCACATTCTTGAAGACACAAAGTTGTGTCTTTTCAAATGGTTTGTTTTTAGAATTGTAAAATTCACTTTTCGTTGCCACCTTTCAGCCCCTCTGGATCAGAAAATCTCTGAATCTGACTTTGAATCGCCAAAAATGCATCTTGTTTATGGCTATGTGATTTTCAAATTTTCATCTTTCGAGGGAATTTTTGAGAACAAATCATGATGATGAAATCTTAAAATTCTTATTCCTCAGGGGAAAATAAGGAAGAATTCTCGATATTCTGAATATGTTCATATAAATCCTCCGACGAACCATGAGATTAGGAAGCAAAATTTGGCAGCCAAGTGATCGCCAATAATTATGATTGTCCAGTTACATGTACATCCACTCGGGTTTGCTTTAAAATCCATTTGATCAATTCTCACATGGCGGTATTTGGTCATCAATGCAAGGAAAATTCATTTGGGCCCTTATCCCATGGATATTCACTTGTCGATTGTGTTCTCCTGGAAATTATCCGCTCTTGGAGAGAGAGAGAGAGAGAGAGAGAGAGAGAAAGAGAAAGAGAGAGAGAGAGAGAGAGAGAGAGAGAAGAGAGAGAGAGAGAGAGAGAGAGAGAGAAAGAGAGAGAGAGAGAGAGAGAGAGAGAAAGAGAAAGAGAGAGAGAGAGAGAGAGAGAGAGAGAGGAGGAGCAGAATGGCCGATGGTGAGGCTTTTGGTGAAGATGCCAGCCGCGAATCCTTGTGATAGTGGCTACCGAAAGGTGGGGCTTTGATGAGGGGGAGCAGAGGTGGAGAGTGGGCTTCGTTTCTTCTCTTAATACCTCACTTGGCTGGAGTGAGAGAGAGAGGATAGTTACAATTTGATTTTCACTTGCTCTCGGCCACCAATTTTTCCATGTCCACCTCTTACATTGACCTCTAGTACCTTCACCCCAGTGCAAAATGGAATTCTGTGTCCTTATTCCCAAGGAATTCAGTTTGGCCAGCAACAAGCGATACTTTGATTCCTCTGACTACCTCTTCGAAGGAGAATCGCCTCTTATTGTGGTTGCAAACACAAAAATACTGAAAGGAACCCTTTTCAGGCCATTGGAAGGAACCATCCGATACGGTATCGTGAGTATTGCTTTGTTCAACTATTAGTGCAGTCTGAATAGTTCAATATGCTATTCTTTTCAATTCAGAGTAGCTCATTAGTGAACTTTACTCCTACTAGTATTCAAGATTTCTATCTGATTCCATAACTTGTCCATATAGCAAGCATTTTATCATGGAATAAAATCGTTGATAGGATAAAATCTAGTGAATTTGCTCTTGATAGTCATCTGTGATGAACACTTGGTTTGAATTGTACTTATTTCTAGTTTCATAATTTTTGCAATCTGAGGGAGAGATTTTTTCTCCATCTCCATCTCATCTTATCTAAGGTAGTGAAGATGGCTTCTCTTTTTCTCAAACCGCGTTTCCCGCAAAATTGCTCCATTCATCTCGACCTTTCAAGAGGTCTCGATGAGCAAAATCATCTTTCTTCTCCGCTCGATTACAATTCCTCTTTATTCTTCCCGCGATTCTGACAAGATGCTAATAAGAGATTCTGTGTGCACCCAAGAGCGCTGAGATGAGTTTGAAAGCAGTTCGCGTGTTTGTTGGAAAATGGGATCGAGGGTCCAACACCCGCAATTCAATAGGAGGCAAGAGGCAAGTGAGTCCATTTCACGCATCGATGGGGCTCTATCTTCAAATCGAGATAATATGAGCAGAATGGGAATGATAGCAGGAGATGAGCTCAATTGTGATTAATATTATGGGTAATCGAAAATTGAAAACCACCCTGCTTTATTCTGGGCATCAGAGAGATCACTTGATTCTATATTCTTGATCATACCGTGACTTTTGAGCCAGCTTCTCCTTCACTTTGCTATAGCTATGCTAAATGCTTTATCTCAAATAAATGAGCTTCTCTGTGGATTTGATTGCTGGATAAAGTTTTTGTTGTGACAGCATAAGAAAATTTCTTGAATTGAGCTCCATCAAATATTCAAAATCAAGAATTGAGGGAATTAGTGAAGAATATCTGCTGGTAGTACAGGGTGGCCCGAAAGTTTCTTTACATGATAAAATTTATCTCTCTGATTAGATAAAACAATGGCTTGGGTCAAACTATATTTTATCTAATCTATTTCCGTTGTTCCTTATCATGTAAAGAAACTTTCGGGCCACCCTGTAGTAAGGACACATCATCATGTTTTCTTCAAACAATAACAAACCTCTCTCAGACCATTGGTAGGACGATAAAAATGAGAAAAATATCAGACCGAAAATTGATAACAAGTCATATTTAGGAAGAGAAAATTGCGTCTTAGACATTTAGAAAATAGGATTTTTTCATCAATTTAGCCTCAGTTTATATTTCATCTCAGATCATCTCTCAAGCTTCTGAGGGAACTTGGATATGCATTCTAGATCTGAGTAGTTAGCAGATGACATTGGAGGGATGTAATATCTGTCATTTCGATTTTATTTCAGATCGATATGAGTGAAGAAGAATTACAAAGCAGGCCTACAACAACTTCATGGAGCCATCCATGTTTTGATTCAGTTATTGATAATCGACGACATTGTAACTGGACAAAATTTCTTACTACCACATTGGAATATACAGAAGAGGTCAATTTTATTTGCAGATCAAATCAGGTAAGATATCATGATGATAATTTCATCGTTTATTTTTGCATCAAACGTTTCCTGGACACGATTGTGGCCAGAGCTCTTTTGTTGAAGTGATAGAAAAATTTTCTCAATGATATTCAATTGTACAGGGAGAACCTATCTTCGAAGCAACCAAAACGATAATCCCTACTTCAAAGCTGGTAGCTTACTGTGAAGAAGATAAAGACTCTGAAGATGAGGAGCATTTCATGTACTTCCGGTATCAGCAAGAAATCATCGATCGAATATTGGAGCTTACTCCAATCGATTTGTCCACTCATTTATTGGCTTCTACATGGAGTGGCCGGCTACAACCTTTGACCAAAGCCCTGACCGTGAAGCACCTCACTAGAGGTCGACATTCCAAAAGTGTCGCTTGTTCCCGAAATATGTTGCCCTGTGAAGTTTGTGGAAAAGCATTCGACAGGCCATCACTTCTTCGAAGACACATGCGAACCCATACCGGTGAGTAGGAATTGCAATGACTGATGATCATTTACTCGACTACGAACAGAATAGACCATATTTTGTCGTGATTCGAGCTGAAAAGATAAATTGCCTGATCAAGCATGTGAATCATAAATCAAACTCTTTCCATGAACGAATGTACAGTGGGCTTGAATAACTTGGGTGCTATGAGAAGCCTGGAATGCTAATGTCTGAGAGGCCAAATGATCGTGCCAATTTGTTGCTCAATAAGATTGCTCGAAAGATATCTGATGAGTGTAAGCGGCTGTGAAGATGGAAAGGAATACAAGTAGTAGAGCATGAAAGATATTAGCTCAGGTTCAATATTAGAACAGCGTGGATTAGATAGAAGATAAAGAGCTGACTGAGCGATTAAGCAGTGCTTTTTGGACACCAATCCAATTTTGGCTAGCTCATAACAGGAGCAGAGTGTTTTCTTGGCCGCTTCTACTGACTACTATCTGCGTCGTGCCGCACGATTGTTCATGCGCTCCCATGAACAATGAATTTAGACCCAATTTACGCACTTTCCTGATTACTATAGGAACTTTTACTAACCATCCGGAGCTCTTTTTCCCTCATACATGTACAACATCATACAGCAATACTTTATTGATTATATCTGAAACATGACGTAGATCACATCGTTTCTCACTACCCTTTCCATCTAGCACCCTGAAGCCTAATTTTTCCAAAAGTTTCCTTGACTTAATTCCTCTTTCTCCCTTTCTCTCTCTCTCTCTCTCTCTCTCTCTCTTTCACTAGTTTGCTATTGTCTTTCTAACACCTGATAGTTTTCACAAAATTCTACATGTTTTTTACCACCGATAATCAAATGCCATAAATAGGACGGACTTTCGATATTTTCGATTCCTATTTCAAAAAATGAGCAAGAAAAACAGCTCGATTACACTCATAGAGTCATAGAAAGTGAATGAAATTTCTCGGGCTCAAGTCCTCAACATAATGTGTGAGCGATGGAGAAAAATGTCTCATAATATTCAACATTAATCAGTTGACTTTGGGGATCTGTTCAGCGATAGCTCTTTATCTCATGACATCATCGATCTTTAGCTGAATTCCTTTACTATCATTTCATATCGTTATTCAGCTGGCACAGAGTTGAAAATTTCCCTTTGAAGATCAGAATTTTTAATGCTGCTAAATCTTTCCTCGCATTCTATAGACTAAGTGATGAATCAGAAATAGTATTATGTGAGATAATGAAAACTTTGTTGCGCCCTTTACTATGATTCAAATAGAATGTTCGTCTGATAATTACGGTTAGCCTCTTAAGGCAGCTCTTTGATTTTTCCCATGCTTCTAGCAGAATCAGTCAGTATGTGATGAAATTGACTGATGGTGTAGACTCTCGTGTTGATCATTAAGAATTTGATAAAAAAATTGTGACACGAGAAAATAATAAGAAATCTCGGCTAATTGAGAGGTTTTTCCTGATTAAGCTGACTTCGACATCCCCAGTGGCTCAGTGGCCCTTGTAGGAGGTGAAAAGAGAATCCAAGTGTAGATAGAGACAAGATTTTTGACTAATTGACTGTTCATGAATAGTAAGTGAGGCCAAAGTAGGAAAATGGTCAAATTGTGGCCAAATCAGGCTGTAAGCAGTAGGAGATTGACATTCGCCAGGCGTGAAAGGCAGTGATCGTCACAGCATGAAGCCTTCAGCCAACGACAAGCCATCACTCGCTTGCCTATACAAGGTGTGACAGCTTGTTGATAGGACATGGCCCACATGCTCTCTAACATGCTACTCAATGTCCTCTATGGTGTCCTATAATTTTGGACACTTGTCCAGTTCCTACTTTCTCATTTTGACCTTTCGTTTTCAGGTGAAAAGCCTCATGTTTGCGATGTTTGTGGCAAAGGATTCAGTACCAGCAGCTCACTGAACACTCATCGACGGATCCACAGTGGTGAGTATCGCTTTCTGCTTCTTTCAAAATTGATGCCGATCGGGTTAGTGATGCCCATAAAACTCAAAACTATTAGAAACGAAATGCAAGCTAACTTGAGGCTTTTTTCCATCAAACAGCCTTGTTTTTGACCCACCATTATCACTGATAGTAAAAGTTTGCTGCAACCTATCATTTTCTGAGTTATTCCTTTTCCACAAACACATCTAGACTGAAATCGAGACAAGCACAATGGCTTTCAAACAGGCCAATATTTCTCGAAAATTTTCCTTTCCTACTCAGCCAAAAAATCATACTCTGATTTAATGTTGCTCATACTGTCTACCTATCTATCCGGGAATAGTTGATTCTCGGTGCCTGATTCTCTAATCTTACGCACAAAAGTTTTGAAAATTTTTTCTTCTCCCAATCTCTCGAACAGGTGAGAAGCCCCATGAATGTCCCATCTGTGGAAAGCGGTTCACAGCCTCATCCAACCTATACTACCACAGAATGACTCACACAAAGGTGAGCAGTGAATAGAATTCAGAAGCAAACAACACATTCCACGGAATAGATGAATGAAAGTACAAAATTATTGGTGATCAAGCAGGCATCAAATAAGCCCTCAGTGGGTGGAAGATGATGAGAACAAGTTACGCAAGCGCTTGTGGGAGGCGGGCTTATTGAGGAATAGCTTTGCTTTTGCATTTTGTGCATCTCTTCTATCCTATAAAGGAATCATTTTTGCTCTGATCACAATCAGTGGGAAAAGAAGATGAATAGTTGAGAGGCCAAATATGATCAATAGTGTTGTATTTTAGCTCGGCTTGTCGACCTTCCCAGATCTGGTGTATTTGCGAGAACAAGTGACGAGCAAAAAGTAGCAGCGGTGTATGCACATATACATGTATATGGATGGAACAAGCCTCTGAATATGTATCCATTATGAATCTTGCATAGCTGCTCTTCAGTTTGCATCCATTGACAAGATACTCAATCAGCTACCGGTGAACGCTTATCACCAGGCTGAACAATTTTGATCAGTGGCTGTTTGGAGGATCTTGAGTGCGTGTTTTTGCTCGCCTCTGAGGAGCAGTAGCACAAACAGTAGCAAGAACAGTAGCAGGCCGGGCCCCGAATGCTGATGGATCGAGTAGCATCTTTACTTTCATTTCTCAGGCCTTTCTTCGGTAGCATCGCTCCGAGCGTTTGCTCGCCTCGATTAGCCCTCCATTGATGGGGGGAAAATTTATTAATCAAACGAATATGAGCATTATAATGCTTGCTGCATGATGGAGCAACAGCTTCCCTTTCACGAACAAATCTTTCGGACTCTGTGAGGCCAAATTACACAGACGATTATCTGTGATCCTAATTTTGCTTGGAAATTAGCCCGCCGCGAGCAATTTGCACTTATGCAATGATTGCCAAATTATAAGTTAGCCGTGTTTGCCGCAGCTACTGAATCGGCCATGAAGCAGCTTCTGGTCTTTAGTGGGAAAGAGAAAGAGAAAGAGGAAGAGGAANTCTCTCTCTCTCTCTCTCTCTCTCTCTCTCTCTCTCTCTCTCTCTCTCTCTCTCTCTCTCTCTCTCTCTCTCTCTCTCTCTCTCTCTCTCTCTCTCTCTCTCTCTCTCTCTCTCTCTCTCTCTCTCTCTCTCTCTCTCTCTCTCTCTCTCTCTCTCTCTCTCTCTTTCTCTCTCTCTCTCTCTCTCTATCTTGTCGCAAGATGCTCATCCCTTTTTATCTCTGTTCACAGGATAAGCCCCACAAGTGCGGCATGTGTGGAAAGTCGTTTCCAACACCCGGTGACTTGAAGGCTCACGCTTACATACACAATGGACACTGGCCCTACAAGTGTTCTATCTGCAATCGAGGCTTCAGCAAGCAAACGAATCTCAAAAACCATCTTTTTTTGCACACAGGTAAGTCTCTCTCTCTCACACACACATCCCCAATTCCATCGTGATCTTCATCTTTTTTTGACCTCTGCCTCAATCTCTAATCTAGAAGTGAGAAGAGTGATTCATCTTTTGAAGCCAGTTCGTCGATGCAAGAGATTTACCACCGCTCTCATGTTATTGATTCAAATTAGCAACTTATCGATGATAGAGCAAGCTGAGAGGCTCCTTGTAGCCCGAACACAAAATGCCAGTGAAAACAAGCAGATGAAAAAACAATAGTTAATTTGAATGAGGGAACATTCGTATACTACCACTGAGTATATAAAGTAGCACTAATCTCTTGTAGACACAAATAGCTTTCACTCCAGGCCCACAAGAGCCTTACTTTCATCTCCAACCAGGACCATATCTTAAGTCCACTCGAACAATATCTTCATTTTAATAATTGGTTTGCATATCATTCGCCGATATCATGCATGCCTGGATAAAATGAAAGAGGAACAGGAAGAGAGAGAGAGAGAGAGAGAGAGAGAGAGAGAGAGAGAGAGAGAGAGAGAGAGAGAGAGAGAGAGGTGATAGGGGAAGCTTCGATTGAATAACTATTTTGACTTATAGCAACAAAGAGGACTCCTGATGGATTTCATGATAGATGGTTTCTTGGTCTTATACTTTCTTGTCTCACGATTTGAATCCATCATCGTCATTGTTTTCTCGTGAATAATCGTTTCGCTTCAGAATGTGAGATCATTCTGACCATCTCTTCTTGTCCATCCCGCGCCTCTTCCTCCCCGCATCCCTACTGATGACTATTTACTTGTGTATACATTCTGACTAGTGGTTGCTTGAGGCTTCATTCTTGTCGAGACAGCAATTAATCGCTTCTCTTATTTCATGCTGAGAAAGATGCTATTCCTTGTCCAGCTGCAGACAGCGGTCCCATGCAAATCATCGTCTCTGCAGGAGATGATGAAAGAAATCAAGAGCGCGTGTTGCTTATCAGGGATTCATTTTGTGGTGATCCTGACTCGGTAGTTGAAACGAATAAAAAACTTAGCGCTCAGTGGAATCATTGTCGAATCAGTGAGAGATCATCTACGCTTCCATTCCGATTTGAGCTCTCCATATAGCTTATGTATGCTGATCAGAGTGGAACTCACCAGCTCCATCAATTCATCTTACCCACCAATGCTTTGCCCATCGAACATTTGCTTCTAAATCTTTGGGAGAATTGAAACTCTACCCACAAGTTGAAGCTTTCCATAGTTGTGGATTTATTCTTAGTCTACTAAAACAAGAAACTGAATTTTGATGTGAGAGAGGAAGCCCGAGAAGTTTTAGATTTAAACAATTCATTTTCTCTAGTTGGCTAAAGAATGCAATTTAATTGATAGAATGAGTGCAATATGTGCTGCAAGAGAAGTACTTGACTGATCTTCTTGCCTCACAGCATGATCACTTGTTACTTAAGTGGCAATCAGACAAAAATGATTGCATGTGCTTATTTTCCAAAGCCTTGTGAGATATCAGCCCATCAAGAGAAGCTACGAAAGCTCACTCCAAAGTTTTCTATTTCTCAGTAGAGATCCAAAATAGAAACGCGATACCTCGAGGCTATTCCCTACCATTGATGTAGCCCTGTGAAATCTAGCAGAGCGTGATCAGAGCAGAGGAAAAATGCTATGGGAATTGTCTAGGTGTGGAGCTGAAGAATGCTAATGAGCGGAAATCCATGGAATCTCAGCTCAATGATAATGGAGGGAGAATTGGTCAGAGAGCGTCTAGAGGTAACCGAGGCTAAGGCGTGGTATTGCCGATGCCAAAGCATGTTTTCATGGCACTTGTGTTAGAGAAGAAAGTATTCATACTAGAGAGAGGTTCACGGTGGCTAGTGTAATGACGAGGCACATAAAACGATTTAGATGTATCACGAACTGCCAGCTCGGTCAGTCTATAGTTTATAATATCATCCTCCAAATTATCTGCTACTGTTCATTATTTTCTCTGGCCACCGTTTGCCCAGTCGATGTTGGCCACATCCAGTAGCAGGCCGACGGAGGAGCAGATCATGAAAACGGCCTCCAGAAGAGAGGAGCTACTTCTGATGAGGTGTGACAGCCAGTGATTGAGATGGTTTCGCAAAGGAAAGCCAACTTCGCCATATCAAAACTAAGGTGAGAGGCAGAGAAAAGATGCGAACGATAATTTCCAGTGAAATGAATTCAGCCTGTATTTTAGATGAAATCTCATCTGAAATTCTAATGAGTAGGAGTAAGAAAAACTGAGCACCTATGAGATTGAAAGATTTTGATGTGCTAGTTCCCACTGATCGAAGGAGCATCAGATCTCTCTCTCTCTCTCTCTCTCTCTCTCTCTCTCTCTCTCTCTCTCTCTCTCTCTCTCTCTTATTCATTCTTTCTCAGGCCAAAAATACGTTTTCTGAACTGGTTGAAGTCGTAAAGACGAATGAAGGGCCATTTACCCATATAATTGTATCTTATTAGAGCAGCCAGTAGATTGCTCACTGGCCTTCATTTCTCTTGCATGACATCAGTCCATTGTGCCTTTGTTATGGACTTTTCGTTGAAAAGAAGTACGAGAGAATTGGAGTCATGATAGATTACAGGCATTACTGATAGCGATGATGGTTTCTGATTATTGCTTCCAATTTCATCTCATTAACTATCAGTGACCGCTCACGAGCTAAAAAGTTCTAAGATTCTCCTTAAAAAGCTTTTCTCCAAATTTTTACAACTCTGAATCCATTCGATTCTATGAGAAGCTCAATGACAATCGAATGAAGCTTTTCATTGGGATGATCCTATCAAAGCCAAAATCAAGTTTTTCCAGAAGGTCTCGTTTACAAATGTTTGATTCTTTTCGGCCACTAAAATTGTGGTGAATATCGATGTTCATCGCCACCACAAATCATAAATGAATGTAAATGATTCTGTGCTGAGGAGGATGGCGTTCCTTCGATCGCTCGTCAAAATGAGCTCTCTCAGTTATGATATTTGATTGAGATGAATTTTAAGTTCTATAGGTTCATTTGATGTTATATGGAAGACTCATTATTTCTAGCATCCTGTTTTTCATTGATCTCTCCACCCCTTTCGATTCTAGACCGAGAAAACGTACATGATGATCTCACTCTTCCTGAGGAGAATGGAAATCAGTAGCTGTTTGGATGAAGAGTCAACCAATCAGAGTTGTTAAACGCCGATAAAATATGGAAATATACAATACAAAAGTCTGATAATGGCAAGCTAGCAGCCTTAGGGCATCAGGAGGCTCATTATAAACCAGTCGATAGTTGTGACCGTCTTGATGGGAATTTATAGAAAAATTCAACCTCACATCATTAAATCAACTGGAAGTATGAGAGCTGAAATCAGTACAAATTCTAATAGACACGATTCTTTGCAAGGAGAATTGATTCAGACACTCGTAGAATGAATAGTGTGGGAATTATTCTGCCAAATATTCATTTTCCGCTCCTAAATTCTCAAAGATATCGGGTACCAATAGGATCATGTGTTACAATCGATTATTGATAGTGATTTTCTCGATTGAAATAGCTAATACCAGCCATTTCACCCATATCTCGAGTATGTGTTTTGAGAGATGGAGAGATTATCGAGAAGCCAATGTGGTTTTGTTAGTCTGATGATGATGCAATTTTCGTGAAATGTGTGCGATCGCTACCGTGCAATCCATTCACTCAAACATTCTAAATGAGTTGAAAGCCAGATTCAATTTAAAACACATCACGACCAAAGCACCCTTCGCTTGTTTACTACTAGTCGTGAGCTTAATATCTTGAAGCAAGAAATTAGAAGTTGTAATAAGTTGTAAGTAGTGGTCAGGCATCCATTGCTATAACTCTTGACGCCTACCTGAGCCTACCTGAGCCTACCTGAGTCTACCTGAGCCCCATAGGTTGAAGGAGAGTGAGATGTAGAGTGTATCTCTGGCTATGGTCGTAGAACTTGGACATTAAATCCTCAGCTTAAAAGGTAGGGGGAAGTCAGGAGGGAAGATATTCTACCTGTCTTCATTTTAAAGGACGCCAAGGTTGCGGTCAGCGAGTTAATCCCGTGATCAGCTCCTGCCTCTTATTCTTGATGAAATCCATTCTGATTTCGATTCTCAATCTGATAAGCAATATCACTACTCGAGATCACAGCGTTCAGTCATGTTTCACCCATCATTCGGTAGCAGTGGATGGTTTGGCATGTAGCAAGATTAATTAACTTGTTGCTTGCTGCCCAAAGTAGTTCCTGACGGCTACAATGCACGTTTATGATCGTTCAATGCTTTCCTCCCCCTCACAAGTGCATTGTCTCACGAGAATTAATCAATGTTGATCGAAAGCGTGATCACTGTGACCTACCGACCAAGCAGTGGCTACTCACTGAATGATCATTCAATGAAACTGGCGGATGTCCTTTATTCCCTCACCCAACCGTTCACGCTTCTCTTTCGGTTAATTTTTTTTGTTTTCTCTTCAGCTAATAGACCGATAAACGATATTTTTTTTCTTTCTCTCCTCCTTATTCATTTTACAGGAGACAAACCTCATGTATGCAAAGTTTGTGACAAACGCTTTGCTTTGGCATGTAATCTACGAGCCCATTTGAAGACTCATCAACAGGGTCTGTCTAGCTCGAGAAGTTTGAGCTTGACACCATCAAAAAGTCCATCGTCTACATCTTCTTCATTATCAATTTCATCCACATCATCAAAAACAAGCGTTCCAGAAGCAATGTTTTCCGATGCTGAGAAAAGCAATCCAAATGGAGATGCTAATAATCTACAACAATTTTTACTCATGACCTCTCTTCTTGCTATGAAGTATAGGCAACAACAAAGCCACCAGCCTTTTCAGCAAATAAATTGAATAAACTAAGTATCCCAAATGAAACTTTTCTTGATCGATAAAGCTGAAACTATTCGGTGTCTTGGTCTAAAATCAGACTTTGAATCAATTGTGTTTGATATTTTCATGTTTCAGCATGCAAGAGCCAGTTTTAAGTGAGGTGATAAACGACAGTTAACATTGGAATGATAATTTGGCCCCACTAGAACGATGGAAGGAAATAATCAAGTATATTAAACATCACAGATAAATACTAATCAACGGAGAGCAGAAAAGTAGATGGATGAGAGAGATGAAAAAGGTGGAGAATATTGGCTTCGTGATAATCTACTTGTTCGCTTTGCAAGTTCTCAGGCAATCTATAGTTCTTTATGCATGAAATAAGGTGAGATGAGAGGAGAGGAGATGAGCGGAGTTAATCATATTTGAAAGCGAGAGCTTTAGCCCCAGTAGCCGGCCGTTCCTCTTGTTCAATCACTTGCTCCTCTCTCTCTCTCTCTCTCTCTCTCTCTCTCTCTCTCTTTCTTTCTTTCTTTCTTTCTTTCTTCTTTCTTGAGAAAGAAAGAGAGAGAGAGAGAGAGAGAGAGAGAGAGAGAGAGAGAGAGAGAGAGAGAGAGAGAGAGAGAGAGAGAGAGAGAGAGAACAAGAAAGTTGATTACATGTATACGGCTACTGGCTTTAACTATTACCCTCAGAAACTTACTGCATTACATTTACAGATTGGGCAAGCCTGTATATGTATGTGTCTGTGGATGATAATGTTTAGCTGGTACCTCAAGGGAGGCTTGATTCGCCATTGCAACTTCTTGAATAATGATCATGCAATTCAGTAGCAATTTAGCCGTGGGCCTAATCACGATCCTTCATATTTATAGCGAATAACAATTTTAATTGGACTCAATATCTTTTCTCAAGTCCACAAGCTGGGTAGGCGAAGCGGCCAGGCAACCGTTCTAGTCAATCTGGACCGAGTAACATCAGATATTTCTCCAACAGAATGCTAGCAGCCCCGCGATCCCCGTCATCATGGCAATCATATTCTATCATATACAAGTTGAGCTATTCGGCCCTTCCATTCTTCTCCTCCTCTTTTTTCTCTAACCAAGTTTCACTTTCATTCCCCAGGAAGGACAGGTCATATCAGTTGATCATTATTTTTTTCAGTTATGATGCAGTTTACAAGAAATGGTGAGAAAGTACACGATTCATAATTAAAAAATTGACTCTTTCACAAACTATCTAGAGTATTTGGCTATGTAACCATCGACTTTGAATTTTTTTCTGAGATTATCTCCAGACATCCACCTCAACTTACCAAAGATAGGTCGCTCTTTCCACCCTTGATCATGTATACCACCAATGCTCCACAAACATCCAACGAAGCCATTGGGATCTCGGCCATCCAATTCCCATCGATCGTTAAGATAAATGGCAATCGAAAGCGCTTCCTCAGGACTCTTAGACCACTCAAGGATCTTTTTAGCCCAGTACATTCTCATATAACCATGCAATTTTCCTTCACGTACGAGTTGTCTCTGACAAGCATTCCACAATATGTCATGTGTCTTTGCTTTTTCAAATTGATCTTGTGTGTACACATGTTCTCTCTTGTCTTTGGCATGAATGCGGAGAGTTTCTTGGGCCCAGTTAGGAGCACCTTTCAATGAATCATAGTGTGGATTGTAGAAACAAAAGTTATCTGCAAGCTCACGGCGGATGAGTGATTCTTCTACGAAACGCTCAACTGCTTCCTTGTGTTTGGATCGGTACTTGTTGGCTTCTTAACAATTGAGAGAAAGACAGTCATTAGGAATTCAAGATATCTTGAGAGGAGGAAAGAAGCGATTCGAGGGAAAAAGGATGAGGTGGAATGTGACACTAACCGAGTATGGCCCGCTGAGGAGCAATCTGTCCAAAGTGGAAAAAAGGTGACATATTCGATAATTCACCTAACGGACCACCCTGATTTTGAATGTAACGCTTTATACGTTTCTCTAGGAATCCAAAGAGAGTTTCGAATGCACTTGTTGCTCCTGGTTTTAACCAAGTCACCTCTTCAACGGTTCGATCGCATTCCAGAAAGCTATCTGCATCTTCCCAATTCACATATTCACACTTGACCTCAGATTCGTGCGGGTGAACAATGACAGGAGGAAAGTGAGTGAGAAACTGTTTCAACTTGTTGTTTATCTTAGGCCTTATAGTTCTTGCAGCATGTTCCAATTTATCTGATGCAACCCAACAAGGCACCACATTGTGGGCATCGACCTGACACAGAGGCACATGAGGAGGAAGACGCTTTGAGACTTCCGCAGCCCACTTCATTGGTACTCTAAGGGGTGCGAAATCACAGACAACTGCTCCTATTCCATTGTTTTTTACGAAATTTGGCAAAACTTCCGGTGGTTCCCCATACAATAGGTGGAATTGAATGTTGCGAGACCTCAAATCTTTTTCCACTTCTTGTAGACCACCAAATAGAAAGCGAAATCCTCTGATGGAAGCATCTAGAAGATGTGAAAATGAAAGTCAATTGATCAGTGTGAATCGTGAAAATTATCCATAACTCACCTAGAAAAACTGGAACCAAGCAGTAGCTAACAAGAAGTGGTACCTCAAATTTCAATGCAAGTTTTTGTGCATACAAGAGAGCCCAATTGTCCTCCACGCGTCCATCTCGCGCCATCCAATAAAGAACTGGACCTTTCACCTCACTGTTACGATCATGCTTGGTCAATATACGGATTCGGGACTTTTCAAACTTGAAATCAGCTACAGAAGGGGCAACATCGAAGCGGGATTGATTGATCGAATGAAGGAATCGATTGAATGGATCGCTCACGTCCTCAAGTTTGACAAGTGCCGAGCTTTCTTCTTGGCTCTCCGAGGATGAAGGTTTCGACCCATCACCAGATGATAGACGCCGCTTCTTTGGAGGCATCCTAATGGCTACACAGCGGCACGGTGGCCTAAAAACAACTCTCAGCAATGGGATAATTAAAATAATAGAAATGATGAAAAACAGTGGATCAAATAAAAAAGCCCGCTCAATGGCAAGTACAAACAAATATATTGAGATTTCGATTCTTTCGATTTGCACTCACTCATCTTCCTTATCACCTACAGATGACGCTACAAATCTCCTTATTATTCACGCATGCACACACGAGCAAGTTTTTCACGTACAAACTTTGAGAACCAAACAAAATCGTCAAAAATTTTGACTCAAAATTAAATGCTCTATTGATTAGGATGAGAACATAGATCCATGATACCATTTTTCATTTGTATACCACCTCTTTTGATAAAACCACCATTTATCTAACATCATAACAGGGAGCGGATGTGGCTACAAGCCTGTATAGAGGCATAATACCCATTCGCTCATTGCTGTACACCTAAAAGATTACAAAATTAATAAATAGATCAATTTGATTTCACTTTGGATTCTCTCTGGATGATATCAAACCCAGAGAATCTTATTATAATAAATCAACTGGGGAGAAAATATTGAGAATCCCTCATACATGATTTTGCTCACCTTCTGTCTCCCTCATTTCTCTCTCAAATTTTTTAATACCTTTTTACCACTACATGTATTATCACACCATTTATACAGTAAACGGATAAAGTAATGAGCCTGTACAGAGGCATAATACTCATCGGTCTATTTCTGTACTGTGTTTCTAAACAAGAATAAATTTCCCGATCAAATATATAACAATGGCTGAATGGAAGTATGACAATTTGCAGAAAAATTTGTAGATCAATCAGTTTAGAAGAATGATATGGAAAAAGAATAAAAAGGGTAGAAAGAATTCATGCAGAACGGTATTATAAAATCATCTATGACCATGGCATTTATTCATTTAATCTAGAGGTTGGTCACATTGGAAGTGAATAAAAAATGAGTTGAAAGGTAGACAAGAAAATTACTAGAGTTCATCGGAGATGATAGAAGGAGCTACTCCGTCTTTTCCATCCCAAGGTTCCAGTTGGGCAATTTTCGGAAGCTTTGCCCCTCGAACAGGAATAGATGAGCCACGTCCATAACTGAGATCTCTGAGAAATTCGTTTATTCCATCTAAACTGAAAGGTCCTCGGAGGGTTGAGAATTTCATTTTACGAACATTGAGGGCAACCATCGCTGGATAACCAAAACCACCGACTTCTAGGGCTGATTCCAAGTCAGGCTGAGAGACGGCCTCTGCCCAAACGTAGCTATATTTCTTGAACTTTTCGGAAACACCTCTCAAAACTTCGAGATAGTCATTGCGACACTTGGAATCACAATCGAGGATATGAGGTAGGAAACTTACAATGCACAATTGGGCATTAGAACATTTGTCGGTGAGAGTTTTGTCATTAACAAGCTGAACAATCTCTGGTGCAGGAGCAAAATCAGCAGCTTTAGCCTTGATGAACTCCATTATGTCACTCTTTTTACGTCCCCCTTCATAGTCTTCAACATTACCATCGATGAACAATTTGATAGTCGGGAAACCTCTGATATTATATTCGTTAGCCGTTTTGGTATGTACGGTAGCATCAATCGCAGCAATTTTGACAGGCAAGCCTTCCTCTGCTACTTCCTTAGCTACTGCTTTCCATACCGGCTCCAAGTTCTTGCAGTGGCCACACCAAGGAGCAAAAAATTCCAATAAGACAGGTTGATCACCTTGTCGAAGTAAAAGAAAGAGATACAATCATTAATTCTACAAGTCAACACCAGCCAGAGAATCACTCGATTCCAGGGTGACATTCAATAGCAATAAGAATGTAAATAAGATATCCTTACTTTGAAGAACCTTTTTCTTGAAATTAGAGTCAGTGATTTCGATCACATCTGATTCAGCTTGAACCAAGAAGAATGATGTAAAGATAAATAAAGAATAAAAGATGAATGACCAGTGAGCCAACATGAT
Organism: Brevipalpus yothersi; assembly: GCA_003956705.1. Classification (NCBI taxonomy): domain Eukaryota; kingdom Metazoa; phylum Arthropoda; class Arachnida; order Trombidiformes; family Tenuipalpidae; genus Brevipalpus; species Brevipalpus yothersi. The sequence continues at coordinate 112,105 of QZCP01000140.1, forward strand.
GGTCACTTCAACAACAGTAAGTAGAGTAAACTATGATTCACTGAAGGTACGTAGACAAAATTATTGGGGAAAAGAAATCACGATCTAAATAATCCTTAATCATACGTGGAGTAAGATAAAATTAACAAATAGATGTGAAAGCTTGTTGAACCCGCCACTATTCACCATCAATAAGCTGCTAATGTGACGTGTTATAACTAGTCAGCTGCAAAACTCACTCTGTGTCAGCTCTAGTCACACAGTGGACTGGAGCGCACCAAAACAGAGAATAACTGATAACTGATAAGTTAGAGTCATATTATTAATTTATTTAGCTTAATTGTGATTGAGAAAATTAGTCATTTTCGTCAATTTCAATCGCGTTAGGATTAGAAGATAAAACTTCAGCGGTTGAGCTAGATACAAACGAAATTTCATTCCTTGCTGGTGGCTTGGATCCTTTTTGTGCCTTTTCCGACGCAGCCATACTGGTGGATGAGGATTCACTCATCACTTTGACCATCTTGGCAGCCATGAAGTTAACTTCAATATTGAAAGTAGTCTCGACCGAGCGGCGGATTCTGAGCATTTCTCTTACTGTATCTTCGTTGCCATGCCTAATTTCGAACTCTTTCCATATCGTCCAGAACTCTGGAAATGTTCTGGGGTCACACATTTGGCTACAGTGCGAGTAAATGGCTCTCGCACGGTCTATTTCTCCTAGCTTTCGTTCAAGATCAGCAAATTTTAGGCACATCTCTCTTGCCTCCATGTCAGATAAACTTTCGATTGCTTTCTCATAAACGGCTCTAGTGAAAGTTATTCCAAAGTTTTCGGCTGCTTTCTTGATGTAGATGTTGAACATTTCCAGTTTATCCCTCGGATGGACTTCGCGAGTTGCTTTTTCATAAATGGACATTGCATGTTTAGCCAAGCCATGCTCTTCCTCTAATTTTGCATAGAGAAGATAAAAATTCTTCGCATATTCTTTTGGACAGCTGGCTAAACACTGCTGAAAAAGATCTCTCGCTCTTTCGAGTTTGCTACCTTTGTACCTTGCAAGAAACTGGGTGAGATATGCATTCCAGATATCGAAAACATTTGGCCACAGGAAGAGAGCCAATCCTCTTTCATAAACTTTGAAAGCTTCCTCAAAATATCGATTCTCCTCCAGAAAAAGAGCATAATTCATCACTAATTGAGGTGTGGCTATCCTCAAATCAAGAATTCGATCATACACAGCTTTCGTTGTTTGGAAAGTTCCAAAACTTTCCTCTAGATCAGCATACATTGACCATATTTTGAGAGAGCGATACACTCGGTTCTGTACTGGTTCCGTTTCATCGTGATATTTTCCCTTTTTAGCTGGAACAGTGGTTGCTTGCTTCATTAATTCGATAGCCTCTTTAGTATTGTTGTGCCTAAGTTCCATTTCAGCAAATTCACACCACACGCAAGCAAGATCATTCACTTCGATGTAGGGAGCTTTCACCGCTGTCTTGAAGATTAATCTGGCATCTTCCAATTGACAATTTTTCTCGTAAAATCTAGCAAATTCAACCCAAAGAGAGTAATATTTTCCGATAGCAAGCTTTGGATCAACAGTATCCACCGCCTCGGTGAAAGTTTCGATTATATCCAAAGGCTTTCCTTCAAGCAGTTTCACTCTTTTGTGCCACTCATCTATGTTGTGAGGATTTTGTCTCAAAGCTACACTGTTGAGTAGCAACGGTCTTCTTTCAACGAGATACTCATATCGCGCTAGCCTCCATTCGAGATCTAATTCTTCAGATTTGGTGAGATTATCTTTTTCCATGATACATTTGATGAAACTTTCTTCACTTTGAGAATAGGCCTCAAAAATCAAAGCAAAATCTTTGATAGTGATGATAGAAGAGATGCCCTCATCATGAATGTCTCTTGCTCTTTCAAAAAATCCACTACGAGAGAAGAATTCACCAAGAGCGTTCCACAGCTTTCCTTGTTCATCTAGATAAAGTTTGATTCCTTCTCGGATAATATTTTCAACTTTCAGAGAATGAACTTTGTCAGGATTCCTCGATATGAGTTCACAAAGCTCATGCCATAATTGATGCTTCGATTTTCCTTCCTTGGAGAGGAATCTTTCATTGTTGACTATTTCATAATATTTTTGGGCAGCTTCATCAAGGCGACCAACACCACGAAGGTAGTCAATAAAATCTTCGGTATCTTCAGGTTGAAGTTGAAGATATCTTCTAAATATGCGAATAGCAGTCTCTGGAATTTGGTAAGATCTAATGAACTGTAAATAGAGAGGCCATATTCTCGGATGTTGAGTGATGGGAAGAGCCAAAAGAGCGCGATCAAATGTTCGCCTTATTTTTGAAATATTATGTTGTGACATTAATAAATTTAGATATTCAATCCAAATCCTGGGCATTTTGTGCATAAAAACCAGACTTCTCTCAAAACAGTGGTTGACTTCCTTGAAACTTGGTGAAAATATTCCCTTTAAATCTAGAGACTTTTTCCTCCATTGTAAATAACTAAACCAAAGCTTGAAACTATATGGTAGTTGTTTGAGAGCTCTCTCATACAGATTGTTGACAACCTCCTCACAATTGTCAGATGAATTGCAGCTTTTTTTGGCGTCGATATATGAGAACCATAGAATAAGGATGCCGGCAGATGTTTTCTTCGAATTGCAGATTCTCGTCAACTACCAGAACACTCACCATTCTGGTGGATGAACCCATTTGAATTTATTCACAAAGAAAATGTGTTCAAACTAAAGAACTTTAATCAAAACAATGGGAACGAGGCAGAACGTCTCTCGCTTGAAGCATGCTTGTGACAAGCTTGTGTATCCTTTTATCGCTGATGCATCGATATTAATTTTAAATGATACCGATAAAAGATATAACCAATACAGATACGCAGATCAAATTGCTAGGGCAAGCAGGTAAAGAAGAATTACATCATGTAATTTACATGTATGGTTGAAGTTAAAGCTGAAATTCAGCTGCTGAATTGCACATCTCTAATTTGAGTCATTACTCAAGCAATTCGGTTGTCTTTTTTTTACACATTTCTTCACATTTTTTGATAGCCTCATCAGCTCTATACTTAAGATTTTCACTAACATCATGTATGTCATCGACAGATATACCAGCCGAGACTTGATCCTTGGCAGCTGAGATGAAGCTTTTCTGAATTTCTTGAATATCAGTTTTTGCTTTCACAAGTAATGATCGAGCATTCTTGGCCAAGTTTTGGCGATGTTCTCTGGTGATCTTGGGAAGATGGACAATTAGAGTACTACCTTCTTGTTGAACTGATAGATCCATACCAGAACCAGTGAGTGCCATAGTGACTGGTTTGAGAGCATCTGGAGTAGCGCTCAGATTAATTACCACAACATTGCTTGCCTTACGAGCTATCTGGGCTATCTCTTTTAGAGGATACATCTGCCCCTCTAGTTCGATGGGTAGAGTTTCGATTCCAGTTCCTGTTCTCAAGCTCAGATTTATGTTATACTCTGTTTTAAGCTTACTCATAACACCGAAAAGTAGAGCGTCATATTCTTCAACAGGAACAACTTTCACCATCTCTTGATTAGTGAGAATGACTCTAGGACCTTTGGTCTTCCTGGATGATGGAATTCCTCTTTTTGCAGTTCGATGATCAATGGTGAAAACTTGAGATGAATTCAGTAAAGGTCTCAATCTTGAGCACACATTCAAACTTTTTGAGGAGCTTCTCAAATCGAGCACATGAGAAGCTTTATGATGTCGACAGGTGAAATTGAGAAGCTCATGATGAATTCTCAACACCCGCAAATAAGGAAGCAATCTAGAAAAAATAGATTGAACCATTTTCTCTCGATTCAACACATGCAACTGAGGATAAAATTGTCCATCTACAGATGCACGTGGATGAGTAGCTGGAAAACAAACAATATCGATTGCATCATGAGCGCCGCGAGTTCAGTTGCGAGCTCCTCTCACTGATGCCTCACTTCCAGCTTCCAGCTTCCAGCTTCTTCCTAACATTCTTAACATTCACTTTCACATTCTCATTCAGCTCCAACTTGAGTTCAACAAAAAAGGAATTCCTCCCTATATATACTCTTCTTTGGAGCGATTATTATGGTGGAAATTCTCAATGATGCTGGAAAGATTGTATTTCTTGTTTGCGAGTGTCCTATTGAATCTAGTGATCAAGGTGTACTTGACAACTCTGGTGAAAGATAAGATTCATGCTAATATAAGTGATCTCAGCTCACCGATTTCACCTATTGATATGCATTTTAATGCGAGTTCATCATGTCCACATTCATGTCTCTGTGATGATTCGAACGGTTACGTGAGTTGCATGGGCAATTGGACCACTTCGTTACCATGTGTGTCCCGTAATAATATTACTAAGTTGGAGATCAAATTTTTCAACCTATCCCAGTTGGAACTTTCTCATCTGGGTGATGTATCAATGCTTAAAGAGCTCATCGCGAGTTATATAAATCTAGTCAATATCTCATCTTCCAGTTTATCTCTTCTAGTGGGATTAGAAAAGCTTGATTTGAGTGGAAATCATCTTGAAATTCTCACCTCTAATCAACTAACTGGCCCAGCTCGATCACTTCGTTTTCTCGACATCTCCTCGAATAACTTGTCTTTCATCGAGAAAGCCTTCTCAAACTGCTCCTCATTGAAACAGTTAATTCTCACTAACAATAAACTTACATCAGTTTCCATCGACACTTTCATCGGTTTGACTAGCCTAGAATACTTGAATTTACAATATAATCAAATAAAATCCATTGAAATAGGTAGTTTTATTCATCTTGTTCATCTAAGTGATTTGATACTCGCTAACAATCCTATTCTTCCTACAACACGTTTCGATTTCTCGTCCAATCACTTCCATCAGTTCGATCTAAGTGATACTAATATGTCTTCTCTACCTCATGGGATTGATCCCTTTGTTCGTGATTTACGACTTGTCTACAATCAACTCACTTTCCTCGGCTCGAACGACTTGAGAAATTATCTTTATCTAAATGTTTTGATGTTGGATTGTAATAATATCGAAGTGATTGAAGATGATGCTTTTGATCAACTCGAACATCTTGAAAAGCTCAGTTTGAAAAAAAATCGCTTGAACAATGTCCCTCTAGGCTTACCTACTTCATTGCGAAAACTATATCTCGATCACAATTCAATCAGTTCAGTGAACACTGGCATCTTTCAGCACCTAATAATTCTTGAAGAGCTCTCTCTCAATAACAATCAGATACAAAAGATAGATGATGGTGCATTTTTTGGCCTCAAAAGTCTGATTTTTCTAGATATAAGTGGAAATAAACTTCGAGAGTTACAGCGAAAAGTTATTCTACCTCTTGTCAGTCTTCAAGTTTTCAATGTTTCGGAAAACCCGTTTTCTTCTCAGCATCCTCATCACTTGAATAAGCTTAAATCGAATGTTGAAACACAAATCTGACCAAATGCTTTTTGTGATGAGGGAAGGAATTTGTTTTCATTACAATAGATCTGTAAATTTCACTCTGTAAATATTTCGTTCCAAACCCAATGGAATAAAATATATTAATTCTAAGCAATTTCTTGCCTCCAAAATATTGTGTGATTTTTGTCAACTTTTGTTGTAGTTGGAAGTCGAACGCTCTAAATTGAAAAGCTTCGATATTAGTTTTCCTATCTGGGGTGAGAAACCTCTCAAAAATTCGAAAGTATTTTGACAACACTTGAGAACTCAAAGTGAATGAAGAAAAGATGAATAAAATATAACATCAACTCACAGTGAAGACAGGACTTTGATAGACTCATCAACCTAATCATCTAGTAATAACTTGATTTGAACATCCTCTCCTCTCTGAAAAGTTTGTTCATTTATTCCCATCAAGTTGTGGCAACGCATGAAAATGGAAGCATTTCAGTGGGGATTCCAGCGAAAAAGTAATGAGATGAAGCTTTTGAAGCAATAAGAAGGAGAAAAGGAAATGAATAGCAGGAATAAAAGTAGAGCGAGATGAAGAGCAGCCTGAGGTGAGATGCTTAAGCGCACAGAGGACATGCATGACATAATTATACAGTTTTATTTTATCGAATAAGCTCTTCACTTGGAAGATGAATAAAATATTTGTGAAAGCGTTTGCTCTCTGGATTTGGACAACTTCTTTCGAGCCTTCGACCTACAACTGAGAGAGAGAGAGAGAGAGAGAGAGAGGAGAATATTCCTTTTCCACTGAAATCAACGGAACTTCTCAATCCAATGCGTTTATCAAGATTCTTTTTCATTTGAATCTCTCCTTTTCCTCTTAGCCCACGCTTGAATAATTTGTGATGCTATTCAACACAGTTTGTTCGATTTAGGAGAATGAGAATTCATGAGCTTTTTGTAGTCTCAAACTGAAAGGATATGGAATCAGCCATTCAGCCCTCTTCCCATAGGAATATTTTCTTCAAATCAGGAGCTAATTAAGAATCGTGCTCCAGATATCATCTGGCTCAGGAAAAATGTGATAAATGTTGTGCAAACTTTGGTATGAATGCGTCACATGAGCCTAGAAATGACGACAAAAGAAATGGTTCAGTAATAGGGGAATAATAAGGGAATCATCGTGATCATCATCATGATTCACCCAGAGAAGAAAAGACTCAATAGAATATCAACTTTCTATCCAATCAAATGGGCTGAGTCTGCTGTATATTGAAAGAAGCTATTCACATGAAGACAATAGCTTCCGCATTTCAGTGCACTCAAGCCTCAGGCTAGTCTCTCGAGAATCCAGCATCCGAGCGAGTATGTTTAGCTCTTTCCCTCACTTTCCAATCGATGCTAGAAATGAGGCAAAATCATCTTCTCAGTTAGATTTGAGGATGATCCTCGGGTGATGAAGCAGTTCATGGGAATGGTGAGCCAGTGTTGAGATGAAGAAAGGGAAGCTGGAGAATGAAGGATGAAGGATGAAGGATGTTCAGAAGCAAAGTGCAGTAAAGCAAAAGAAAAGCAGCTCCAGTGATGCTTATTGCCAATTCATTGTCTGAGTTGCAGAATGGCATGGAAAAAACTGTCAAGTTACGTCTGTTTTTGAATCTTATCACCAGTCATCCAAGCGTTATTCCTTTGCACCGTGCTCCACTAGCTTCAGTTTAATAGGAATATAAGAAAATGAAATCCCTTCTTATCCACAGATTCGTAACCTCATAGCAGTTCTGTGGCATCTCTCTTTGTGAACAGGCACATTGATTTGACTGTAGATGCTTGCTGATGCATATGCTTTTTGTATAAATCTTGGAGCCAATGATTTTTCCTCAATAAGATGCTCACGAGTCAGGCATTTATTCTCTCTCGAATTAGGGAAACTTTCTTGGTAGATGCTAGGCTGATAGAGGTTCACAAAAATGAGAGCTCTTCCGGAAGAGGAAATGTACTTTTTTAGCCAACAAGCATCAAGCTTTTCTCCGAAACATGCCACCTTCAACATTATAGCTCACTTTCTCTCGAAGTAGAAGTAGTAGTTGTTCACTGAGCAGTTAATGATTTAGATCGTGTATAAGAGCTTCCATGTCTCGGTTTTTTGCAATTTCCATCCGACACTCTGATGAAATGAATCCATGGGAAAAAATATGCAATGTTCACGCTGCGAACTCTTCAATATGTTGGACTTGGATTTTTTCTATCTCAAACTTTATTCTCTCGAGAATCTGATAGACCAGGATCCGAAGTGAGGCATATATTGAGTTGATTACATGCATGATTTCCCAATAGACTGTTCGTGAGCTGAAGATTTCTGAAGAGTAGAATCACGAGTGAACCAACATCCAAAAACCTAGAAATGAAATGCAGCGATGCTGACTTCCTGGCAGATCTTGAGCAAAGATTCATCCTATTTCTCCTGGCAAAATCCATCTTTCTTTTCCTCTCTCTCTCTCTCTCTTCACTTTTGAGATCCCCAAAGCAGAAACATCATCACTATCACTAATGTGAGTCAAAGCTGAGAATGCAGTTTCATTAGATCAACGCCATCAAGGAAATCATTGACCGATTATTGCCCACTCCACACTACAAAAGCACTTCAGAGGCCTCTTAGAACAATATTATCGGCCAGCTTAAGCTACTAGACAAAATACTGGGGAAATATCTGAAGTTTGCTGCCTGATGGAAATGAGAAGCAGTGCGGTATAAGATGGTGAGCCTGGGTGATTATCCAGTGCTGATAGGCTTGATTTATAAAGGAGAGAGATGAGAGCACAAAGAGAACCTTTTGGTTCGACAAGCAGGAATACATGCTCATGAGGCTTCAATAAATCATCCTAGTGGACAGCGATCCTATCTTTTCTTTTCATGCCTTCTAAGCCATCCTCCTCTTCCTTCAAGGTGTAAGCCAGCCAGACAATATAGTAGAGGTGGAAAAAGCTGGTGAAAGATGAAGCAGAAGATCCAAGGAAATCTTTTCTAATTAGCAGCTCCTCCTGAAATTGATAAGCTGGGCTGACCGAAATCAATCATCAGATGACTTACTGAGCTTTTCTTTGGATCTCAAAATCCTCTGAAAACAAGCCAAGAACATCTGATTCTGGTTGGTAGAAGAATGGGGCAAAATGAGGATGCTAGCCAAGTTCATAGACTGTGGAGAGGAACCAATGCAGAACTGAATGAGAAATCTTGGTAGCTTTTCTAAATGGTAGAAATAGAGGGATGAAGCATAGGAGACAAGGAAATAAGAGCAGAATCAAAATATCGACTTGAGAAGCTTCATTTTGGACAGCATTATTCCTCGAACGAAATTGCCAAGTTGGTCATTCGCTTGATAAATGGGTGAGTTCTGCTATCATTTTTTTGTTTATTAGCTTCACTGAATTCCGATTGCTGACAACTTGTTTGCAATTGCTTTTGCTCACTGTGCCACTTTGAGAACATCTACTTCTTTACTTGAAGGAACTAGTAAGGCTTACCAGCTCGACTGGAGAGATATTACTAGGATTTGAGGGAATAACTTGGGAAAGGAACATAGAAGCAATCGCCATAAGAGTGGTGTCAAGCAAAGTATGAGAAAACCCATCTACAGTCACAATGCCCGAGAGACAAAATAGACGAGCAATTTCCTTGCCAAAATAGTTCTCTGATCCGCAATTCTGGACCCTTCACCAAGACCATGAAGACACTTCTTGTCCCTCTTGCTTCTGACATGTCAACTTTCGTTAGTTACTTTTCACGTACTATCAGGTCTCGTGACATGGTTAAATTCATAATTTAGGAGGATTATAATGCCTGTTTCATGGATTATTCAAAGAATTAGTATTACAGCATCACCAAGAGAAAAAAAATTACTCACTGATACACTGAGTATATACTTGGAGAAATGGATCTATCCGAGTGGTACCATTAGTCTTATCCAGCTCACTATCAGCTGGTTATGTTCTGGTTATTTTCGAAAGCAAATAAAGAACATGAAAAACTATCGAGAATTTTGTGGAGGTACAAACTTTCTATCTATTCTTGAGCTCCCATGAATCGTAACATTCTGGAGAGAGAAGAAGAAAGGGACAAACAAAAGAAAGAGAGAATTGAAAGTTCGAAGATTGATCATCGCTAATGCTTGAATCAAATACCATAGTTCTTGGCCAATTAGTTGAAACTAACAATCAAAGAGTGTATCGTGAGGATGATTTTCGGATGGTCAGAGAAAATTGAAAGCCAATTCATCTCTTCCTAGCCTCCTCTCTGACCATCTTCTCAGGTTTCCAGTATTGCGCTCGATAGAGTAGCTTAAGTGATTGAATTGCTGTTATATCTTTTGGGCTGCAAAAGATGATACATTCAGCAAACTTCATCGCCAGACTCAACCAGAAAATGAAATGAATCGAGCGTTACCAGTCGAATTCTCTTGTGTTCTGAACTAATTTAACAATCCATTGAGCAATCGCTAATCCATGATGATTTGATCACCAAACTGGCAAATGGACAACTGAGAGAGAGAGAGAGAGAGAAATTGAATGTAACAGAGACATGTAATCTATTGATTAGTACTTTTCATGTTAAATCGAACGCTACATGCAAGGTGTATGGAGTAGTAATATTCTTGTCTACTCACTTTATCCCATAAAGGTGCTCATGATTTGGTGTAAGAAGCCTCATTAGATATTCATGAACCTGATAGTTTTGATACTTGGAGCATGAGACAAGCTCATCAGGAAGACCTGATCGATTTTCTCATTCTTTGAGCATCAGATTCGTTTTATTCATGAAGCAATTATACAAGTAATCATCAAGAGAAGGCATGAAAAGTGATAGCATAAGAGAGTGGAAAGAAAGGGAAGTGATGGAAGATGCTTTAGAGTGGAAGTGAATATTGCAATATTTTCGGCGAGCACAATGCTCCACGATTATAGCTAGGAACCAGCACATGACAGTTCCATGTGTTTTTGACAGTCCTATCATTTTCATCACTCAGTTAGCCCCAATGGTGACCAATACTGACCACTGGATGTAATTCATGTTGACTGACAGGTTTATCTGGAAACAGAGCTCATTCAATTGATCCAGAAGCTCCTTACTATCCTCCATTCACAGATGTATGTTATGTGGAAACAAACAAATATTATGGTGCATTAGATTCTTCCCCACAAGATACTCCCTCTTTTTTCCAACCGAATCGATGGATTTATCGCAGACTATTGGAATGAAAGTTTTTGGAGCTGAATATAAGGGTCATGAGGGTCGAAGTTATAGAGTGCCCTTTGTACTTTGAGGATTCCAGAGGATGCTTCATTAAAATGGAGTTCGAAAATTTCTCCATTTAATAACGGTTGGGTTACGATTCACAGAAATCTTCTATCTCGAATGTGTAGGTCACAGAAAGCTTGTTTTCAACAACTGGTGTTTCACTGAAAGTTGGTGAGCTAGAAGAAATGATTCATAGGAAACAAAAGAAGAGAGACGGAGAGAGAAAGAGAAAGCTCCAAAATTTTGTCGAGGCCTTTAATGCCTATCTAGGCTTGTCCTCGTGTAACCGGGCCTTTCCACTAGTGGAGATTAAGATTCTATTTTTCTGTGATCTCGTTTTTCTATGATCATGATTTTTTATGAATCGTTCTATGATTTCATTTTTCTGTGAAACGAGCCCAAACCGATTTGAGCTCTTGAAGGAAGTATGCACATTAGTATTCTCATTTATTTTCGTTACAGCTCAATGCTTCAAGTTAGAATCAAAGATACTTTCATGTATTCTACCAGATGCTCAATAAATCTTGTGTCTATCTGATGGTAAACTCATGTTCACTGTGACTAGCACAAGCGGTGATGATGAAAAATATTTTGTATTGAAGGAACTGTCGATAAGTAGGAGAAAGGGGCAATAATTCGTCTTGTTTCTTTGTATGTTGAAAAACTATGAGCAGATCAGCTAGAAAAGAAGAAGCGTGTACTCCTCCAGGTTAGTGATATTAATAACCAGAATACTCTGGAAATACACTGAAAAACAAGATAAAGAATAAAGCGTAGATAAAAAGTTTCACATGGCTGAGAGAATTTCTAGATAAAGCGATCTCAGAATAGTCTCAGACCTTTCCCTTATCTATCATATATCTCGGGAATCTTCAATCTCTTCTTTTCTAGCAATCATAGCTTAAGTAAGACAAAAATTCTTACATAGATTTGATCTTCGATTCTCATCTAATTCAAAAAATACCCTTCCCAATTTGAGAGACAAAATATGAATTACGGGCAGTTATCCAATATTCCTTGTTCCTTGATTAAAAATTAGTTTAAAAGTCGGCAAGACTATCTTTACAATTCTCAGAAAAACCGGAATGATAAAACATGTACAACTTCAGCCGCCTGATGAACAATCCGAGTTTTGATCAAAGAACAATCAATCATGAATATCGCCAACCAGTGATCTAGGACATGCACACATTAGGAGTGTTTATAATCATATAAGCAAGAAACCACCAAGATGTTGAGTGTATGTGGAGGAGGAAAAAGAAATGTCACGGTCCTCTCAGTTTTACCCCATACAACTCCTGGAGCCAAGGTGGACCTAGAATATTCTGTTGAAGAAAGTCCAGAAGATGAAGTAAAACACGAGTGACTTATTCCCAAGAAGGCTGAGAATAAGGTTTGCATCAGAATTCATGAGCTGCTTATTGGTGGAAGTACATGAATTGACCAGTCTTTTCTTTTCCGAAATCATTGATGATCATAGTGAAAAAAGTTAAGGAATGTCTTCCTAGATCTCTCTTTTCTTTCTTTCTTTTTCTCAAGATGAGAGAATGATGTAGGAAAGAGGAAAAGAAAGAGCAATTGAAGGATAGGAAGTGTAGGAAGAAGAGGGAAATATTTGAGAGAAAAAAGGAATAGGAATCATGATGGAGCATGAAAAAAGAAATGAACGCAAAAGTGGCCCAGGGGAAGCGCACTGTTAAGCAAAAAGAAGATGGAGTAGTGAGATGCATCTTCCTTCATCTTACAATATTGTTTCGCATTCCAGAGAGAATCTGGTCCATTTCAGTTTTCATGGGAAACAGTGATACTTTATTCCATTCTGTTTTTCTATTAGAATCAGGCAGAAAATTTGATTTATCAGGCAGCAAGCCTCACTCCAGAGCTCCCTGCCTTTTGATTCATTCAATGTTCCTGTAGCTTGTAAACTCCATCAAATGCTGATGGGAACGGAAAATCACAATTATATGAACTCATGTGGCATGATATCGAATGAAAATGTCCATTCTAGAACTGAAAGAGCAGAGAACAGAGAGGAAATCTTTGAAAAATGAATGGCTCAAATATATTACAGCCCAGTTTCCCTCCCATTTCTATCTATCTAGAAATGGAAGCATGCCAGAAAATAAAAATGAATCGAGAAAAATTTCTGCGAGTTCAATACTGATAAATAGCCTCCGAATCCTGACCAATGCCCAAGTACCAAGCAATCCTTCAATCGAAGCAAAATATGAGAAAGCACTCTGGGCTTCAACCAAATGAAAAACATTCACATTTATGCCCAATTCATAGCATCTGAGTGATCAGTTTTCGCTCTTCCATTGAATATTTTCATTCAGAATGGGAAAGTTCCAATGCATGTTGAACCATTGATCAAAAACATTCAAGAAGGACTGGCCATCATTATGAACAAAAGCTTAGTGAGAGTACAGAAAATTGCAAGAAATAGATGAGAGAACGGAAGAGTAGTGACATTAATGCCCAATATGGGTTGAATTATGACCCGAATGGGAAATGCATCAACATTGACTGCATGAAATTTCGGATTCCAGCTTGTAACTTTGAATAGTGTGGGCAAGATCTATTCGAGGTTTCTTGTTGGTTGAGCAGATCCAACTATTCATGGAAAAACGTATTCTCACATCCCAAAGGATCAATTCTCTTTGGAAAAATGTTTTTCACTCTCTAGGTGCCAAAAGTTTTCAAGCTATCAATCACTAATGTAAAATGTTAGCCAGGCCTCTGAACTTAGTGAAAAGTATTCCAATTAAAATAGCTAATGTTTAATTTTGAGCCAGAAGAAGATTTGACAAAATTTTCGATTATAGAATCTATCAGAGAAGTAATTGTATCGGATAGAGCTCTAAAGTTCATTTTCAAACGTCATCCTCTCAATTTTATGAAATTTTTATTGAAGAAAAATCTGGGATAATGGAACAATATTAATGTTAAGTGTAAAAAAGACGATCCGCAAGTACTGAAATCCAAAATTTAATCTATTCCGTGAGATTTTCATGTTAAGTTTTAGAGTTAAGAATTATTTCTGTTGAAAATAGTCTAGATTTTCTTGGATTAGTAGTAAGTCTGGATGGTTAATAAACCTTATTCCCTCAGAAATTTGAATCAAAGTTTGAAAGTTTCCCTCTTTTAATGAGGAAAAATTGGATATTGAATTTTTCCTACAAAATTTGTAATTTTGATTTGCCAACTTACCGTTAATCGATACATTGATCAATATCCTATTCAATTACTTCTCTGATAGATTCTATAATCGATAATTTTGTCAAATCTTCTTCTGGCTCAAAATTAAACATTAGCTATTCTAATTGGAATACTTTTCACTAAGTCCAGAGGCCTGGCTAACATTTTACATTAGTGATTGATAGCTTGAAAACTTTTGGCACCTAGAGAGTGAAAAACATTTTTTACAAACTGAAACAAAATCGTATTCCTCTTGAAAAGCATTGGTTATACATAAAAACTCTGCAAAATTTTGCATCTCTTTTGGTCATCAATTTAACCTCCACCTAAATGCGAAGAAAAGAGATGAAAAAGACAGGTACAACATTCAGTTCCCATTAGAGTAGAACTCGTCCTAAGAGTAATAATGTTTATATGGTCTGTACCAAGTTTTTTGAAAATTTTCATCCATTTGCAATATCAAAATTGGAAAATTCATTTCAGGTTTTCCGTATTCTACCGATTCTCAGCGAACTTCGTGGTGAATTACATTCACCATAAACTTCAGTTATTCAAACAATCTTCTCAAGCCATTCAATGTCTCAGAACTCGTTGATTAACCCATGAAATGATTTCGCTTCACCATCTTTTCTATGAATCGCTCTTATCTTCCTAGAACCCTTAGTTGACGACCAGTTTCCGATTTGTGACCATTTGAAATTGAATAACATTCAAATTGATATTGAGACTAACATTCCCCTGATGAATGTAGTGAAGCTACTTATTGTATATTTACTGAGTAGGTTCACACACGTTGATGTAGGAAAGCATAGCCCTGAGGAGTTAAAGGGATCATAAGGAACACCAAAATGAAAAAGAAAAGTAGATCGACTGGAAAAATCAATCTCATCCCTAAAGAAAACAGAAGAAACTCCAATTTTACGACTTAGGCTTCTCTCGCTTTTCCCTTTTTCTTATGGACTAAATCGACAGAGTTTAGAATTGTCAGTTTTCATCTGAAGCAATTCGAAGAACTCTGTGAAGAAGAAATCCATTTTCTTTTTCTATCAAAGCTTCTATTGACTAAAGATTCAAAGTCATTTCTGTCGCTGATTTCTATAGGGTCCTCAGCTAATTTCTTTTTGAAAAAGTTCTTTGAAGCTCAATCGGCTATCATTCAACTAAAAATTTTACCGATAAGTGGTGTATTACTTTCTCATAAATGAGAGTGAATTTTCATCTGAAATTCATGGAACATTGTTGATTTGATAATGAAAACGAGCAAATTTTTCGAACTCTTTCTCGTTTACTCGAAAACTCAGTACACATTGCTTTGACAAATTCACACTCATCTTTGGACTTTTATACTCAGTTCTATTGTATGATTCGTTCAATAATTAATTTTTTCGGGGTTGAACTGAACTGGACTTCTAAATCATGAATGCTCCAATTTTTGGTTTGTAGAAATATATCCTTACACTCCGTCTTTTGAGCATAATCTAGCCCCGGAGAACGTTCTCATCTTCCTTTCTTGGATTCCAAAAGAAACTCGTGATTGTTTGAGATGTGCTAAATTCAGCTAATTCTTCTCGCTTCTTAATCATTTATTCGGATAATTACTCTCGGGACAAGGTTAGTAACTTTTTCAGCACGACTCTTCTCATGATCTTGATAACTTGATAGCGTGTCGAAGTTAGCGTTTGTTTTTACACCAATATTCAATATTCATCAAAATTAGAGCATTGTTTGTTAAGCTCAGAAATTATTGGAATCCTCCCAGATGCATAATTCGACGGAATCCTGAGGATTTCCATCGATTTTCATTTCCATTCTTATTGGTTCTAATTTACGAATTTACAAGAAGGATTTCATCGGGAGGATAATAATCACCCTCACAATTTTTTGGGTAATGAAAATTAGTTAAACAAACTTAGCAACTTTGTTTATAGTGTTTCATGGTCAAGATATGGTCTAAAACATCTAACAACCCATCAAGTAGTAAAAATCGTTGTGCGTGAAGATCAAGACATCAGCCACATGGTCAGTTGATTTAAGCGGATCGGATCATACAGTGAATCAAGGGTCCTAATCTACTCATCTTCAATTCGCTGATCGTAGATCTTTAATTTTTGTCAATGTTTGCTCTGCTCGAGATGCTTCCATCGAAGCAGAGCTTGAGGGATGTTCGGTGGTCAAGCATCCAAAGAATAGATCTTTTTATTTCTCTCTCTCTTTCTTTGCCATCTCTTGAAATGATTGAGAAGATCGGAAAGTGTGTCATGAATCTCCTCTCCCGTCAAATTTTCTTGAGTTTCACTTTTCAATGTCTTTCATTCGATTCGACAGTGTCAAGCCTATCAAAATGATTCGAATAAATATTCTCAATTATATTTTTGTTTATATTTTGATTCTGGTGCTGTTTTCCTCAATAGTGGACGCCAACAATGGTATTCTAGGGAATATTGATTTGGATGATAAACTAGAAATTGCCAAAAAAGTTGGATCAGCGCTTGTGTTGTATGTTTATAATCATGATCAGCCAGTTCTCAGGTGATCTAATGAAATTTTAATTTATGTTTTTCTCAGAGCTTTGAAAAGTCGAAAATTCATGCTACCTCTTCCTCTAGTGTTTCCTGTTCCAATACCGTAAGTAGTTGATCAAAACTATCCTATCCTATCCTATCCTTAGAATAGATAAGACGTTTCGCTTCAAGTGATATTTTCTTAGCGAATTCGCTAACGAGTAATCAAAAACCATTATTAAATTCGAATAATATCGAAATTCAGAAACGTTTTGGTGGTTTTAACCCTGGATCATCTTAGCATTATGTAGAACGAGTTTTTGAAATTCTCAAGATTCTGATCATTTTTTTTTGCCACAGTATTTACAGAAATTACCAGCCTGTAATACATGATCCATGGTTTTGGAAGCTACAAGCCAAGAGTCATCTAATTCATGGTTTCGGAGGATATGGTGGATTCGGTTAAAGGAGCCGAAGAGCAGTTTGGAAGCTATGATGAAGGTATCAAATCGAATTTTGGATATAACAAGTTCACCTAGTTTTCATATTTTTGAGGTTTTTGATGAATCAAGAATGCTAGGTGGCCAGCTTGAAGCGATATGGAAGAATTTGAGACAGTATTGATAATTAAGGAACAATTAAGTAACGGAAAAATTTTTTGAAAGAAAACGAATGATTTCAGCTGATAGAATGTTTTTCTTCGATTTCTACAAACATGATGATTAAAAACTTGGTAAACTTCAATTTACAGTGAAACCAAGCTACCAGTTGGTGGTGTTTGCTGCCCTACCAGACTATTTGTGATATGAGGATATGGCGGAGCCATAGGTTTCTGTTCTAGGCGATTATAATCAAGCAAAAATTCCTTTGCCACTCTGCGCCAATTATGAGCATCGAAAAAGTAGTAGGTTCCTCGTTCATAGTTTGAACATTTTTCAATTGGAGGCATCCCTGGAGCTCGTGTTATCCAAACTTTTTCGTCTTTGTGATAGCGCCAGTCTCTGGTATACCTAGATAATAGAAAGAAAGGAAGAGAGAGAGAGAGAGAGAGAGAGAGAGAGAGAGAGAGAGAGAGAGAGAGAGAGAGAGAGTGAATTCATCTTCTTGGCCGAGATGGGAAAAGCTGAGCAATCACTAAACAGAAGCATTGGATCGATCATGATAACTGAAAATTGTACTTACAATTCAGTAGCGGCAGCCAATTGAATCAAGTCATTTGGAAACATATAAAATAGGAAGAAAAGAGTGTCATCGCCGTAACGGTTCAGTTTAATGGGCAGCAATTTTTCTCTGATTTGACTGTTTATGAGGTATTCATGAGGTACAGGATAATCCATCTCGTGAGGTTTGAGGGATTGGTCAGACCATGGCCCAGAGAAGGTAGAATAAAGATTGTCGGTTGAGTTAAGATCCAACTTGAGAGTGGCGAGATCGATTCCCAGAGCCAAAGATACTAGATTGGGATCAGATTCGGCAGCTCGTATGAAAGTTAATAGACCAACCATACCAAACTGGTCTGTTACCATTCCTGGTGGTATGTTGCTAACTCTTCCGTCTTTGCTGGTCTGTATTCCTCTTTTCACACTCTTACTAGACGTTAGTCCACTTATTGAGGGAGATTCGCTATTGGGAGAGCTCATATTCGCCGAAGAGCCTGAAGGACCAGAAATTTGCTGATTAGAATTGTTCATGATGGAGTTTGACCCCAGAATGCCACCCAGACCAGTGTTGGACTGATTTCTTTTAAGGTTCTCATGTCCTCCGTGTGATTGAACATTGTTATTGTTATTACTACTGTTGTTCGAGTTACTGGTGGAACCAGGTAGGGCAGGAAAGTCTTCCGATAGAATGGTGAACTCCTGATTGGAGGAACTTGTAGGTACATTGTCTTTTACCATTCCAACATAAGGAGGCCGAACAGAATTGGAGCTAAACAGAGATTCACCTAGATTGCCACCACTTAAGGAAGGGAACTCACTGAGATCAAGAGCACTTGGAGGCCCTCTTCCACTGTCGGGCATCGAGTTACGAAAGTGGCAGTACCACTTAAGGAGAAACTTTTGATTGGGGTCCATTTCATCAATTTTGTTGATAAGTAATCACTTTCTGAATCCACAAAAGTAAAACAAAAACAATTATTTTAAGTCTCAAACTGATCAAAAGCAAAGCTTTCAAAGCAATATTCAATATTGCTGTATACAGTGTATTTTGCTCAACCTTTTTGAAGCGCCATCTCTTAACATTCACTTGTGAAGCAAAGACAGCATGAAAGCATGAAAGCTGCCGAAAACGTGATTCTTGTGTGTGTTCCAACACATTAGACATCATTCTGATTAATGTGATTCGTAATCCCAATTAGTCAACACTACCACTCCTGATTCGTGATGGGAAATGTCCATGCATCGGCCCCGCCGCCACCACTCACACCGATTCCGGAACCTCAGCCGGTGAAAGAGGTCCCAAGTCCGAGTGAGGACAGCAAAAGTAAACCAGGGACGTTAGAAGAACTCCATAAAAAGTGTAAAGGTCTGTACCCTTTCATTATTGATTTGATTTTTTTGGGGAATCACCATTTTCATTTTTGTCCTCTCATGATTTTAGATGTATTTCCGATGCCTTTTCAAGGAGCGCGAATTGTGTTTAATCGTGGTCTCAGTAATCATTTTCAAATAAACCACACTGCCAGCATGTCCTCCAGTATGCCGCCTGGTCAAAGTGGCTATAAGTTTGGTGCAACCTATGTTGGATGTCAAATTGTTGGTCCTGGAGAAGCTTATCCAGTACTTCTTGGAGATATAGATCCTAGTGGTAACTTAAATGCAAACATTCTGTGCCAGTTTCATCCTAGACTGAGAACAAAAGCTGTTGTTCAGGTAGGAAACAATTTGATCAGTTCATACTCCTGGAATTACGATTGTCAAAACTCGGAAAAATCTTTCTCTAATCTTAGATACAAGACTCTAAGACGGCTGGATATCAAGTTTCAAATGATTATCGTGGAAAAAATTACACAGCATCACTTATTCTCGGAAATGTCGATCCTGTCATGAGGGCCGGCATGAGTGTTTTTCATTATTTACAAGCAGTTTCCCCAACACTCGATTTGGGAACAGAACTCGCAGTTCAATTTGGTCCACAAACTCCTGGAGGAATTTTCACTGGTAAGCTCCGACCCTGTAGTTGATATAACGTTTTCTGATCCACCCTTCCATTGTAGCTCTATCATTAGCTGGTCGATATTCCTCACCCGATAAGCGCCATATATTCAGTGGAACCCTAAGTCCTCAACAAGTTCATGTTTGCTACTACCAAAAAGCTAGTGAAAACCTTCAGGTAACAATATTCTCTCAATTTTCTCTCTATAAGGATACGACTGACCTTTTTGCTCTCTTCTCAGTACGGAGTCGAAGTTGAGACCAACTTACGAATGGGTGAAAGTTATGCTAAGTTCGGCTATCAGCTAGATTTACCAAAAGCTGAAGCGCTATTCAGAGGTAACTACTTCTGTTCCTTCTTATTTTATTCCTTAAATTGTGACCTTCCTTTCAAGGTTCGATCGATTCTGATTTTGGTATAACCGGTGTCTACGAAAAAAAATTGGCGCCATTACCACTCACATTCAGTTTAAGTGGCCACGTGAGACAAGGCTGGAATCCAATGTATGGTTTTGGAATAGGATTAATGCTTGGATAGTTATATATAGACGTGATATAATTAATTGAGTAGTTCGTTTTGTTAATAAAACTTACCCCTAGGGTGGAAAAAGACATCAAAAGAAGTGCTTGTCATGTACCAACCCTCTCAATGAATGATGAATTGGTCAACCCAACATTATCTGATGCTCATTCTTGAGAAATCTTGAAAAGAGAAGGATTGTTTCAAGAATGATTCAGAAGACAAAATGATTGAGTCAAAAGCTAAGTAGAAATACCAATTCATTACGGATTGAAGATCTCAAGCAAACTTTAAGAAACTTCTTGACTCACTGCTCTCTGGATACAACTTCCAGATAGTACAAAATATCAGGCAAATCGGCTTGATTCAAGGCAAGAAGAGGACGACTGTATTAAAATATGATATTTCATTGATAGAGACGAAAAATTTCGCTTCAAATTATTTGGAATAGAATTAGCACAAAACTAAAAGCCTCAAAAGAGAGGAATTAGAGGAAAAAATTGCCATTTAAATAATCAGCTGTTTTCCGTAGAAATCCCAATAGAAGAAAACAACCTCCACTTGCTAAGTATCCGTATTCCATTAGAAACTTCGGCCTTCAATGGTGAGCAATGGTTGTGTGTCGGTTCATGAATAAAAACTTGAAATTATCACAATCAGTAGGACAATCACAACAGCAGCCAAAATGGCCATCATTTTCATGTTTCTCCACCATTCTTTACGCTTGAGTTTGATAGCTTGTTGCTCAAATTGTGATGCACCTTGCTGCAAAGCCTCGGCCCTATCGTCTAGTTCATTCAATTTTTGATCTCTTTCAAGCACTTTTTCCACATTCGTTCTCATAATACCAACCACTTCGTCAACTTGGGCCTGTGTTTGTTGGAGACGTTTGGAGGAGGCAGAGTTGGAATCGCCAAAACCTTGTCTGTACACATAAATATATAATAAGTACATGCATATGTATGCCAAAAAGGGAAGTGGCTCACCACAAGCAACTGGTGACTTACCTTGATTGATCCATTTTTTATACTCCCAGCGAAAAAGGCAAAAAGGTGTAGATGAAGTGATTTATTGACAATCAAAACAATTGGAAAATACAAAATGAATGGCAAAAAAAGAATAATCAATGGTGTAAGGCACTTAATTTAATTTTTGAAAATTTAATCACAAGCCGACACAACAACAGTTGAACAGTTTAACATTGTATTGCTTTACTCTTGAGCCTAACTCAGGATGACTCATCTCTCTCTACTAGCGACATCTTTCTTGGTCGCAAGATTTTCCCTCATTTTTCTCTACAATCTAAAGAATCTCAATCTCGCAAGTCTTGCAAATATTAACATTTCCACCTCTGATCTACTTAATTCTTGATACTCATCTGAATTCAATCGACTAAAGCTATCAACCAAGGCATACATTCCAGCTACTAGGGGAACCGAGTTTGGAATTGATATATAATCGAGAGAAGAATTTTTTCGAATAAATGTTCGAATAAAAAAAATTTCCAATAGTCTGGATTGGCCATGGGATTATTTTGGAGATCAAGTTGAATTTGTTCAATTTTATGGAATTGGATGGGAAAAACTTTTCATGCCTTCAATTGCTATAGAAAAACTAAGCAACTTGAATTCACCAAGCATAAGATGGCACCTCATGCTCTTGATGGAATGTTTTTCGTGACATGTGAACATCTTCTGGCCTATCTCGTTTGTGAGCGTGAAAACTCAAAAAATCGATCCCAATAGAAACTTGAATTCAATACTGGGCCCATCAAATAATCGAAAGGAGCTCTGGAATCAGGTGAAAAAGTTTTCAATCATTATTTTCCGGAAAAAATGACTATACTATAATGATGAATGAAATTGTAATGCCCGAACTTTGAGCATTTCTGTAACATTTTTACGCTTAATGAATTATTGTGTAAAAATCATTTTTTTCAGGTCATCATTTAGATCAAACTGAGAGCAATCATATCTGATCATCATTCGTAATTTTTCATGTGGTGAATAAGATAAGGAATTGCCTGAGACAAACTTTTCCGTTTCTTAAATCCTTCTAATTTGCAAAATCTTGACTTGTTCACTGATGGAATACAGACAAACATGACATTTTATCGATTCCAGAGTAGAGGAAATGAAAGTAGGGAGAAAGAAAAAAATTCTTTCTCTTCGGAAGAAAGCTTAGCCATCAGGAAGACCAAAAAATTGCAATGATCTACAAGATCATTACCAACTACAGGATTGAATCGAATTATCGAGCGCGTTTGGTGCATTCAGGGGAATGAGAATGCAACAATCGATGTCCAGCTTTTGTGAAGACAGTAAATCGACCTATTTAGGGTGGGAAATGATGAGAGAGTAGCTATTGTGGTTGACTAATCTACTAGCTAATCCATTGAGATTTTCTTTTTCCGCTTCTCTTCTCACTCTCTCATGCGGACTGTGATGCGGTCAAATGATGCTCATCATCTTCAGTTTATCCTCTAATCATTCGCTTTTGGATAAGAGGTTCGCTTTACAAATCGTTTCGATTCAACCAACTCATTCTTTTGATAAATCTTAGTGTTTTGCAAAGAGCTGTATCGCTTATTTCGATGAAAAGATTATCCAAACATATTGAATCAATGCTACTCTCATGATACACAAAACAGCCACTCGATCAGCTTCCAAAATCAGCTCAATCAGACTCACTATCATATCTCTCCATTTTGATAAGGCTATGACAATATTTCTACTTTCAGATGCACGATTGTGCTCTATTCAGATTTTATGAACAGATATAGATCTCATTCGGTGGAAGCTATTTTATGTTGTTGATGGAGAGAAAATCTTGAGAATCAAGTTAATAAAATAAGAAATTATGATTGAAAAGCTTATCGGAGAGTAGAAAAGAAGAATTAAAGAGAAAAGAGGTTTCGAAATTTCACATCTAGCAGTACTGAAGATAATCCTGAGCAAAAGACTGCAAACATGTTGTATAGCAAACATCATGAGGAAGCCGATTTAGAGGATGGAAGTAAATTTGTAAATCGAATAAAATCGGCCCATCTAGCAAGACATTGGAAAGTTTTAATGGATCTTCACACACACACACATCCCCACAGCCTTTAATGCAATGAAGAAGACATGGATGGAAGCAAAGTAAGCAACACTCGTTCATTCTGTTGCCCCATCCTGTCTGTTTCAATCTAACCAGCGGTGTCCTCCCTTGTTCCTTCTTCATTTTGACAGCCACATTCTCTCTCTCTCTCTCTCTCTCTTTCTCTCTCTTTTCATCGAGATCATTTCTTTTCAATCGAGTGGCAAAGACGCTGGGCTCTAAAGAATGGTTCCTTAAATCGAGCCCATTGAGCAGTTAAAGTCGGTGGGAGTTCGATAAGGGACCAGCCAGCAAGTAAAGGCCACGATGGACACACGGTTGGCACCTCCAGCATGCCAATCGATCGATAGCCCACCGAGTAGGGTGGCTATGTACATCCTTCCTCTCCACAGGAACTTTCAAGCACTCATCATTCGAAAATCATTTTTGAATGGCTCATGTCGCTTTTCAGGACAACCAGAGGACCCGCTGTCAGGGGCATATTATATCATGCTTTGGTTTATTATCAAATCTAAAACCAATATTCCGTCGTTTTATTCTCCAACTAATGGGTTGGAAAATATTCTCTCTGCATGAACAAGATTGGGTTCGAAATCATATGCAACGACGAGCTCGATAAGAAGAATAATCGTCTTGTTGACAAGATAAAAAATGATGAACTCAGAATTGAGCAAGAGAAGGATTTTGAATGTTCATTGTGGAGTGAATGAAACGAAAAGCTCATGGAAGAAGAAGAAGAAGGGGAAGAAGATTCAGCAAATTCAATAGACCCTCAGGCTTATCATGCAAAGGTTCTAGAAATTGAACAAGAATTCTCACCCAAACACAAGCAAGCTATATGTTTTCTCTCTCTCTCTCTTCTCTTCTCTTAGGATTGCAACTCATTTACAGATACAGATGAGCTTCTATCAGTAAGCAAAAAATTTCTATCCACTTTTCCAAAGTCTCTATCTGGAATCGTAAGTACAATAGAATTAAAGTGATATTTAAAACGACGGTGATTATGAAAGGAGTGAAAAACCAAGGTAGTTTGATGAATGTTTCAAAAATATTCAAAAGGCTATGTAAGCTTTACTTTTTGCTGGAAAATTTGTGGTGTTGAAGAGGAAAAGAGCATCACAATCATTGAGCTATTGTGTTGAAAGAATATTACTAGAAGGCTTTCAAGTGCCTTCCCTTCAAGGCAAGTAGAGGAGGCATTTTGCATGTATGCATGAATAACTACATATTCATGAGCGTTCTTATATCATCACAAGGACTCATCGGTGGAAGAGTGTATTGATTAAATCGATGGAGGCACGAGCTGGCCTGCTATTTTTGTGAGCCCGAATGTGCAAAGAAATCACGTTCATTAGCTGTTGCTCATTGATTAACTGCAGCACAATAAGTTAGCTGTTGAGCTATTTCATTTCACCATCAGCATGTGATGATGAAGGAAAAATTTTTAGGGCCACAATGAAGCATAAGCTAGCATACTGGAAGGCAAGCGACAACAAACAATGGCATTCCTCTCATTCATCAGCCACTCGCCAATATAAGGCACGCATTACGCAAGGGAGGCCAGAAAAGAGGAGCCAAACAGCAATCCAACTCGCGCCCGGCCTTTGTTCACCAAAGCATGCGATGGATTCCCAACATATTTCTCTAGCTAATGTTTACTTATTCAATCATTATCTTTTCCCAATATTCACGCCCTCCCCAACACCTCATACAGCTCATACGGCTCTCCATAGTTGGCCGAAGTGGGAGGTGAACGATGATGGTACTAGCAGCTTCCATTAATATTTGATTCTTTCTCAGATGATCATGCCTTTCATCAACCTCATGGAATATACTCTCCACCGGGTCAAGCTTCAGAATCAAGTATAATATGATTATCAACCCAGGTTGTATCAAGGACCATATGAACCTTTGATTTTTTCAGATAATAACTAACATGAGGTCAACTAGCTTAGCGAAGTCGAGAAGAAGAAGATCGAGCATTTTTTCAAAAAAACCTGGAAACTTTTCCCAAGCGCAAAGTCTTCGGAGCAATAATTTTAATTTTGGTCCACTAAAAGCCCAATCAACGAACAATGAAAATTATGCTAATATAGGAATGTTTTGGATTTTACAATCTTGTGACCTGCACTATTTCCAAATGACTATTTCTTAATTCCGACAGAACGTTTCGTAGAGATATATATTGGCATGAAGAGAATGGAATGATCTTGGAATTTCCTTTATGTTCTATTTTATTCATTTGCATAAACAGGGTAATAATATCTCAAATCTGATAGCTATTGAGAGTTCTCAAAAATCCTGATAATTTTCAAATTATGAGCATTAGATCAGCATCAGAGGATCGCTAATATATCGAGGCTTTCAACTACAGCTGTGAGTTTGCATCGTTTTTGTATGACGACACTAGTGATTAAATTTGAGAATACCAGTGTTTCATTCAATAAGTGCTAATTTAGTTCACCCATGATCTATACACCCAATTCAGTGATCACACTTGCTCTCGTTTGAATTATGCATGAGATGCACTCATAATCATGTTGTTACTTATCAATTTGCGGGACCGAAATTATGATAGCAACTTTTCACACGCTTTCTAGTATATACACCGGCCATTTCAATAGCAATGAAAGCGAACCTTGAAGCAGCATAGTGAATGGGCTGAACTGTTTTGCTCACATTGAAAGAATCAGATCGCGATTTGCGTTCGAAATCATCATAAGGCACCGGGTCAGAGATAATATCACGCAAAACTAGCAAAACAACGAATAAATTATGGATGCTGCTATGTATTAGATGATTCAGAATTTTTCTCCCTTTTAACCAAAACTCCTCCACTCAATGTGCACGATAGAGTTGAATTTTTCTCTCAAAATATATCTCAGCAATAAGGTACAAGAAGCGAAATTTTTGCCCAAGTAGAGAGCGGTATGCTGAAACTGGTGTAAGAATCTGAAGTGTAGCAGACTCATAAGCTGAGAAAAACTTACAAAAAGGCTACTTTGTGACCAATTCAGGGTCCAAATGAACTTGAATGACAAAATGTCCCTAACAATGGGTCTATTTAATGAATGAGACGGTAAGAGTTGCTGTTTACATGTCGCTAACATATGAGTGAATCTATTCATGAGAGTGCCAATGATTCAAATTGACTATGCATGGTTTACTGTGCCCTCAGGGGAGCGTTCAGATGTACCGTTTGACTTGTCCCAACTGATCGGACCTGGTGTCTAGGGTAGGACAGGCCACTGGAGAGTGATCATTTGATGATGATGGAAACCTTTCAAAAGAATGAGTTATGTACTCTCGTAAAGATATTCTGTTTGTGTGAGAAAGTAATAGTAACAATCGATGATTTGCAAGTTGAAAGGGATATGATCGCTGCTTGAGACCATAGTTATAGAGAAATCACTTTTCTGATTGTCAAATGCTACATCTCTACTACTGAATATATGTATATAGATGGAATCAGTCGCCATGATAGACTCGAAAAGATACTCGATTAGGTTAGCATCCGAACAAGTGATCCTAAATATTATCGTTGAGTTATACATGCATATTGCTGGAAGAAGATCATTTCTCAGAATCTCTCAACTAGATACTTGATCATGCATGTAGTGAAAACAACATCCCCTGAGTTACCCTGCCACTGACAGATCCTATAGTGTCTCCATAGGGCTGCTACGCTTGGCTCCGAAAGTATTCCATTAAACTAAATCAAAAGAAATGATGCAAATAGAATGAATTCTTTGGGTGAAAAATCATGTCATTGAGAAAAGAGGAGCTAGAAAAACATCAAAATCACGAAAGAGAGTCTTTTTTGTGTTCCAAATGCAAGGCCTGGATGGCTGAATGATTGTTTTCTCTATCTTTCACTTGCCTACTAATTGTAGTATGAAGTCTTCAGCTTCAGTGACAAATGTTATGCGATCAGTGAATCCGAATTAATTTGAGTTAATTATTGGGATGCTGTGCGGTGGCTGTTAGTGGCGAGCGAGAGGCACTCATTTGCTTTTGATGGTCTTCATGATCTTTTAGATGCTTGAATGAAGAAATCGGTTAATAAATGACTTGATAATCAAATTAACGCTCCTTCTTATGCGAAATATGATCAAATCTATTATATTCAAACATGATTATTACATGATTGATGCCTTCCAATTGCTCTAGAATTAAAGTTAATTTCGATCTGTCGCGATTAGCACTTGGAAAAATCGACATGCATTCATACTGACGGCCACTGTTTGTCGAACCTCACTCTTGCATCATCATCATCATTTCCCTTGCCTCAAAATTCATCTTACTCATCT